>CAODLS011026853.1:0-15432 GCA_948243855.1 Flueggea neowawraea
TTTTGACTCAGATACTAGTATATCGTTTTGCTAATATGCATGTGTTTACTTTGGGTGTAAACGTTTTTTGAACTGTACTATGTATGTAGAGTGTATACCCATATGTATACCTTTCGTATACCTGCATGTGGTAATTTTATAACTATTTTCAAACCAGTTTTATGAGGCACGTATGAGGCAATCTGGAGTGTTGTCCCTCACTCACTGGGTTTGACCCCCTTCATTTTCTGTGTTTCCTTGATTCCATTTTATAGGTTGACTTGACTCAACAACTTATTGGCATTCTGTGTCCAGTGATGCTTCGATATACTTTTGGTTAGTAGCGCCTTTTGGATCGGGCTACGTCTTCGTTATAGAGCTCCCCACCGAGACACTGTTGGGTTGTGGTATCCGCTGCTTTTGGGTTTATTTTGGGGTACTTGTATCGATTGTGTATATATTTTTTTCACTTGATATATTATTTTATACATATGATTTTATTATAAATGTTTTATTTAAAATGTAAAATGAAGGGTTAGTATAGTTTTTGTATTATTGAGGCTTGTGCGAGCTGGACTGGGCTTCCACAGATGGTCTGACTCGTACGCCAATCACGGTCCCGGTTATGGGTCGTGACAACTCAACTCCTATATTGTGCTTTGAGTCAAGAAGAGTACAACCAAATTTCTTCTTATGACCACGCAAATGAGATATGGGAAATGCTTGAGATTACTCATGAAGGCACAACTCAATTCAAGGAAACCAAGGTTAATATGCTTCGACATGACTATGAGTTATTCGCCATGAAAGAGGATGAAAGCATTAACAACATGCTTGATCACTTCGCGAAAATCACAAATGATCTTGCCTCATTTGGAAGACCAATCTCTAATAGTGATAAGGTGAAGGAGATTTTGTGGTGTTTGCCTCAAGAATTGAATGCAAAGGTCACCGCCATCATGGAGCCCAAAGACTTGAACTCTTTGGAGTTTAGCGCCTTAATTGGGTCACTCATAAATTATAAGATAGTGCTCAAATCAAGAGATGGAAAACCAAAGCATGGGAAGGCATTGAAAGCTTCCATTCATTGTCAAAAATAAGGAAGTGAAGGAGAAACAAGCTCGGATGAAGAGATAAAATTATACTCCAAAAGGATAGCAACTTATGAGAAGTTGTTAAAAAACAAGAAGAATCAACAAAAAGAGATGGAGAGGTTGAAGGATAAGAAGAAGAAGAAGAATAAGAAGAAGAAAAAGAAAAGAAGAGATTATAGTTCTTCTTCAAGTGATGGTGGAGATCCAATGGCCAATGTATGTCTTTTGATAAATTAGGTACTCTTTCATTCTTTTATATTTCATGCAATTTTTATTTCTTATTTGATTATTGTTATTATCATGAATTATTTAATTATGTTGATTCATATATGTGCATTGTTTTGAAACAAATAGGGGGAGAGACTATATTTTTTATATATGCACAAATTTTTTTGAAAGGGGGAGTGAAGATGTTTATAATTTGCTTAAATGTTTAATCTTTTTGATTAATGACAAAAAGGGGGAGAGTGTTATATGTTTGATTGAAAGGGGGGTAGAAAATTTTACATTTTTCGCATTCACTCTTGCGTGTCACTAATCAAATGACAAGAATGGAATCGTTGATCAATGGGTTGTTCTTGATGTAGCTATTTAATCCTTCAAAGTTTTGTCATCATCAAAAAGGGGGACATTGTTGGATCATGGGTGATCAACAATAAGTTCCTTATATTTTTTGATGATGTACAAAAGGTTTTATGATGAGCAAAACATTTGACTTGGAGTGGAACACGTTGGAGAGCTCAGAATCACGAAACAAGTCACTGCATGTAGCTTAACGTACACAGAACATGTGCAACGTACGTTGCACTTATCCACAATGTACGTTATAGACAACAACGTACGTAGACGTGAATCGGGTAGAAAATAGAAGCTACTGGATTGTTCCAGACCAAAAATAACGTACATCATAGATGCACAACGTACATAGCAAAGAGAAAAACGTACGTAGAGAAAGATCAATGTACGTCATCTGGGAATTTGACATGATCAATGTACATCGTGGATATTGCAACTCACGTTATCTGGAAATATAGTATGATCAACGTACGTTTTGAAATGACAACGTACATTAGCTGAGTCACAGAAAGCTGCAGAAGTATTAAATGCACTCCAACGACTAATTTGTCACCACCAACGGTCATATGGCATGGGAATGTTATAAATACATTAAGAGAAGGGCATAAACCTGTGGAACAACCTTAGAATTCATTGTGCCAAATTTCCTATCAATTTCAACCATCAAGGACACCAAATCAAGCTAGATATCAAAGTTCAAGCATCATTCTTATACATTCAACTCTAGCATAGAGCTTCAATCTTTGTAAACAGTTTATATACACTTTGAGAGTATGAGCAAGGTTTGTTGTAAGCCTATAGAAAACAACATTGCATAGGTTTGTTGTGAACCTAAGGAAAACAACATTGTGTAGGCCTTGGAGGTGTTGAGCCGGGAATCAACCCCGTGTATTGGCTTTATTGGATTGAGCCACAATCAATCACCGATATAGTAGAAATCCTAAGTGGTTAGACTTAGGTAGTGGACATAGGCAAGGTTGGCCGAACCACTGTTATTGGTGTTGATTTCTCTCCTTTCTAGTCGCATCCGCTATCCATTCCAAAGACCGAAAATTCTCCAACAATTTCCAATGAGCAGAGTGTCATCCACATAAAGCACTAATAAGAAAATCGCGCTCCCACTAACCTTCTTATATACACAAGCCTCATCTTCATTTTTGATGAAACCAAATTCCTTAACCACCTCATCAAAATGAAGATTCCAGCTCTGTTAAGCTTGCTTCAATCCATAATGGATCTCTGAAGCTTACATACCTTATTAGGATGTTTAGGATTGACAAAATCCTCTGGTTGTGTCATGTACACATCCTTGAGTAGGTTTCCATTAAGAAACGCAGTTTTGACATCCATTTTTCAAATCTCATAATCATAGTACACAGCAATGGCAAGAAGAATCCTAACAGACTTGAGCATAACGACATATGAAAAAGTTTCATCATAGTTAATACCACGAGTTTGTTTGAAACCTTTTGCAACAAGTAGAGATTTATAGGTCATTTCATGTTTGATCTTATGAACCCATTTACAATCAATAATCTTCACATCTTCGGGTGGATCAACCAAGGTCCAAACTTGGTTATCGTACATTGATTGCATCTCAAACTTCATGGCCTGAAGCCACTTTTCAGAGTCTGGGCCATCACTGCCTCTTGGTAGGATGTGGGCTCATTTTGGTCCACCAGTATCATATTCTTATCATCAGTGACAATAAATCCATATCTCTCAGGCTCATGACGAATTCTACCTAACCTACGAGAGCTTTGTGTTGGTGGTGTCGACTCAACAACTGGTTGTGAGTCTTGTTGAATTTCCATAGGCGGTATTGTGGCAACTTGCTATTCTTGAACTTCTTCAAGACATATTTTACTCCCACTAACTCTTTTGGAAATGAACTCCCTTTCCAAAAGACAACATTACGAGCACCAAACACTTTGTTCTCAGATCGGATGTAAAAATAGTATCCTTTTGTTTCTTTTGGAAACCCCATTAAGAAGCACTTATCAGCTTTGGATGCAAGCTTTTTTGAAGCCAAACGCTTCAAATAAGCCTCACAACTCCAAATTTTGAGAAACGATAAACTTGGGCGTTTCCCTGTCCATATCTCATATGTTATTTTCTCAACCACTTTTGATGGAATTCTATTCAGTAAGAATGAAAGAGTTTCTAGTGCATATCCTCAGAAGGACATTGGAAGATATGTTCGACTCATCATTGATCGAACCATATCTAATAAGGTATGATTTCTCCATTCAGATACACTATTTCATTGAGGTGTTTCGGGCGGAGTAAGTTGTGAGACTATCCCACACTTTTTAAGATGATAGTCAAATTCTTGGCTTAAATATTCACCACTTCAATTGGATTGAAATGCTTTATTATTTTTTCTAAGTTGATTATGTAATTCATTCTTAAATAATTCGAACTTTTCAAATGACTCCGACTTGTTTCTCATCAAAGAGACGAAGCCATATCTACTAGAATCATTAGTAAAAGTGATGAAGTATTGATAACCACCTCTGACAATTGAACTTATTGGCCCCCAAACATCTGTGTGGATAAGGCCCAATAACTCATTACCCTTTTCACCATGTCCAGTGAAAGGAGACTTAGTCAGTTTGCCTAATAGACAAGATTCATACATTTCAAATGATTCTAAATCAAATGAATTAAAAAGTCCATCCTTATGGAGTCTTGAAATGCATTTCTCATTCACATGGCCTAAACGACAATGCCAAAAGTAGGTTAGATTCAAATAATTGAATTTAAATCTCTTAATATTAATGTTATAGATAGGCTTAGGTTGCTCTAAGTTTAGAACATAAAGACCATTGGACAATTGTGCAGATCCATAAAAAATGTCTCTATGTTAGATGGATAACTTATTATTCTTAATAATAAAATAAAATCCATCAAAATCTAAACAAGAAACTGAGATAATGTTTCTGCTAATAGCAGACACATAATAACAATTATTTAATTGTAAAACAGGTCCACTAGGCAAAGCTAAATCATAAGTTCCTACAACTAATGCAGTAACTCGTTGCCCATTTCCAACTCACAGGTCCACTTCGCCTTTAGCCAATAATCTACTGCTTCTGATATCCTGCAGATTTACACAAATGTGAGATCCACATCCAATATCTAATACCCATGAAGCAGAAGTAGATAAATTGACTTCTATAACATAAATACCTAAAGTAGTAGCTCCACTACGATTCTTCTTAAGATCTTCCAAGTAAAGCTTCGAATTCCTTTTCCAGTGACCTGGTTCATTGCAGAAGAAGCAAACTCCCTCATTGGGTGGCTTGGGCTTGGACTGCTCCTTGCCCTTACCAATATTATTACCTTTGTCCTTACCTTTCTTTTTCATACCCTCTTTCTTTTGAACCAAAATCACATGATTTATTTTCTGAATGTTCTTTTCAACATTCTTCAACATCCCATATAGCTCAGTAATATACTTCTCCATGTGGTGCATATTGAAGTTCATAACAAACAGGTCATAACTTTTGGGTAGAGAACCTATAATTAGGTTAGTAGCCAACTATTGACTAATAGAAGCACCAATTTTTTCGAGGTGATCTATGTAACCTTTAATCTTTAGCACACGAGCACTTACCAAAGTGTTTGGAGTCATCTTGCATGCATTCAATGATTTAGTGGTTGCAAACATTTCTTGGCGAGCTTGCTCTTAGATTATTCCCCTGAGGTGCGCCATCATTTCAAATGCTTTTATTTCCTCAAATTGCTTCTGAAGCTCAGAGGTCATAGTCTCAAGTATAAGACAAGTCATATCTATGGAATTGGTTAAATGCTTCTGATAAGCATCCTTTTTAGCTGTAGGGGCATTGTTTGCAGGTTTAGAGAGATTTTTTGTTCTAGGACATAAAGCTTCATCTCTTGTTTAAGGACAATCCTCAAAATTTGAGACCAATCAATGAAGTTAGTCCCACTGAGTTTTTCCTTCTCAATGACAGATCGCAATGAAAAGTTTGAAGTGTTGTTGTTTGATGCCATTAGTCTACATACAAAAACATTCAAAGTTTTAATAAATGAGGTCTTAAAAACTCCCACTATAATTATCAAATAAATATCCCTCTAATCAATTTGAAAATAATCATATAGCTTCTTAGTGGGTCAAGATCCATATTTCACCTAATGTTAAGCTTGGTTTGGCTCAATACTTAAAAGTTAGCTATTTTGGTAGGAACTCTTTCAATTATATCACATATACTTCTTGAATTCTATGGGATTTGGCATAAAATGTCCCGACAAATGAAATCCCATCTTATGCCCTTCGGCCTAAAACTATTTTGTTAGCATAGTTAAGTCTTACCATATTGAAACTTATGGATATGACTATTATGCATCTCTTGTGTTTCTAAGGTGATCCAATATACTTTGCTTTGACAGAACCTATATTATGACAATCAAAGTATTAACAAGCGTTGAGTTATGGAAGGCATTTTATGAATTAATATTTAGGTGAGGGAACTCGTTGTTTAGACATTATAATTATGAATGATAAATATGACATTCATCACATACATACATCACATACAAGTATATAAAAACATAATTAAAACGTAACATGGCATGGCCCATAAACTAAAATAATCTCCATAAGCCAATATGGAGATTAAATACTTAACCTTTAAGCACTCCTCATCTTTGTGGGTTTGTCTTCTTGATTACAAATGGGCCTCCATTATTCTTTATATATGAATAACATTCCTATGCTATTCTATACTAAAGTAATGAATTAAAAGACACATTTTGTGTCATAAAGCAGAAACAAAAATAAAATAAAAAATTTACATAGTAAAATCCCATAAAATAACCTGTTAATCACATTGAACATCCATATAGGGCCATGCCATGCACCATTCATATAAACACATAAGGCACATAATCACATTATGATCATGTAATAAATTTCGCTGTTCATCAATATAATTAATTATAAGGCACTATGCAGAGTTAGAATGACAGTCCTGCTAACCGGTTAGCAGGCAGAGGTCAAGGGGGCAACGCCCTTTGCGGGGTCCGGGGGCAACTCCTTTGGAAAGTAAACAATTTACTTAACTCTTTGAATGAGTTGCTGCCTAAAAATTCCCTTGTTAATTAATGATATTAACATTTGGATTGCTTGTTTTAATCAAATTAAAACACATTAAACCTAATACGCTACCAACACAGATTGCTACAATAGTTGATATCTCGGATTTAATCTCATTAAACAACCATCAAATTTAATCCAAATTAAAACATAACACATTTAATCATTAAAAATTATGAATGGAATGATCAAATATTCATAAAATTGCCAAACAATAATTCATGAATAACGATTACCATAATAATCATATTATATCTTATATAACATATTTCAAATACATAAAACATATCTCATATTCGCATAAAACATGTAAAGAATCTATTTGATCGAATTGCAATTGGCTTTGATACAATTTTTGGAATCCTTGACACCATACACACAGCAAAAAATAAAAATTTTCCAATGAATTCCACTAAGGATCCAAGCAAATAAATAAAACCGACTCGAGAACGAGCATTTATCTCAATACTTCGAAACAATAATGGGAAGGTGCAGTTGGGTTTGAGTTTTAGATGTTGCAGGATGTGAAAATCCTCTACCAGTATTCACACGAATGAACTTCGAAGGTATTGGTGTGCTAGCACCGAATTTTTGAGGACTCTCTCAAAAATAATACCTTGCTATTTTTCTTTCTTGTTTAAAGTAGTATGGACGGAAATAATGAATAGAAAGAGATGGCTAGGGCTTCATAAAACCCTTTTAATAGGCTTTGGTAAACCCTACTCCTAGTCTCAGTAGGATACCTAAGTCTTGTCCCACAAGAATACTCTTATTCCTTGTCTAACAAGGATAGACTACTCAATTATTTATTTATTTATTTATTAATAAAAATAAATAAATTTTATAAAATTTTATTTCATAAATAAATTATAAATTCAGCCCACAATACTTATAGATATTAATTGCCATGTTGACCAAGTCAAATTCCCAATTAGTTCACTAAGTCAAAGAAACTCTTTCTTTTGTTGACTAAGTCAAACAAACTACTTTAACTAGGTCAAACGAACTTTAATTTGTTTTAAAATCATTATAAAACAAATTATTTCTTCTAACATTTTAGAACAACTAACCAATTAATTGTATTTAAAATGTTCGCATAAGATAATTGCAAGATACATTATAAATGACAGTTCGTTTTAGTGTGTGATCCTGTAAGTTCACTCAGTATTGGCAATACGCCCAAATAACCATTTAGGCCCACAATCCATAAGCGGGCTCTCAAGACATTATGACTACCCAACATGCGCGAATTCGATGACTTGAGAAAACCTAATCCACAGTACGATATTTAGTCCTTCTATCACACGATATCACGATTAAGCGTAAAGCATGGACCATGTCATATTTATAAAACTTAATCAAACATTTCTTGATAACGAAGTAGATTAACCAAATGAATGATATTGATAACCCCTATGAATGTCATTTGAGCACAACCATGCATTTGATCAGTCTTACTTGTCAAGTGGCCAATAAATATCCCGCTCAAATAGGAGCGGGACAAATTCCTCCGCTGTCACTCACATTTCTTCACATGATTTACAACATGTCTAATAATAGTCTGTAGTACCATCCTATTAAGGATGATGTTGAACTATATCAAAACATGAAGTTCCTCATGCAAGAATCTATGTTGAATTCAGGTCGAAGGTCTCAAATATCACTACTGTGATGAGAAGTACTGACGATATGTTCCATGTAGTATTTCTCATAGCGGTTCAGTCCAATATCATGTTCCCAACATGTATCTATGTTTTGAGTAACATTCCATGTCCATGATCAGTAAAACATGATCATCTCTCCGAGTATATACTAGTCTTGACTCATTATCATTCCTATGAAAATGAACGACTAGGGACTATTTAGAATAGTATTCTTATATCTTAAGGTTTTACTATCAAGTCACATACTTGATGAGATAAGACAGAATCAACTATTAATGGACACTTTTATCAAGTTATCACATTATAGAAAATAAAAAGATAGTAAACTAAAATGTCTCATATATTAATTAAGAAATGACAATGTACATACGATTAGGCTACAACATATCACTAACACCCTCATACATAGATTAAGAGCCCATCTCATTTAGCTCTATCAATTGGACATGCCAATTGATTCGGTCCACAGTCTCAATTCAGACCTTGACTGACCGGGTCCGGTTCACCCGTCATGAGCAGACCACTTTTCCAACATCTCTCACTCGCACATGACCGGACTATTACTCGTCATGTATAATGATGGAATTGTGTTATACAGGCAAATAGACTACACAACTAGTATACAATGAGAACGTATTGCCTATACACTTGTTAGGGATATATAACAGCTCACATCTCAATCCTGCTAGAAGGCGCCTCTCACAGAACAAATCCATTATACCAAGGTGTATACAACAACAACACAATTTGCTAGAACATATGCCTTCACCTAGTTCATAACCACACAATCGCTGCTTTCGAACTTCTCAATCTAACAAAAGCTTTACTCATAATTCACACATCACATGGCATGCTACATGAGAGTCAACTAAGCAAACTTATGAGACTGGTGCAAATGTGTCTAAAGATGAACTTCCCCTCTTACATTAGACAATCCACACAACCAAGTTTACTTGCCCAGCTTGCCATGCTTGGTCAAATCAACCATGACCATTAACGACAAGCTAGAGTAGTGAAACTCAACTACATGTTCTGAATGTGTTAACAGTTCTAAGGGTAGGTAGTACCGAGAACCATATGTACACAACAAGGCCTCACACTATGAAAAGTGAGATCATTTATCAATCTTTTCCATCCCCATGGTCATGTGTATAGCACACATGCTATGATCATGTGTTGTGATGTTCTTCCCTTCCCTCGGCAGAGCTCGTGTTTATACAACATTATTAACTCCACACAAAAGCATCGGTTACGATGTATTTCACCATATAACCTTAATCCATAATTAACATAATTACTTGTATCTTTAAGACAGAGTATGCTGAAGTGTCTCTATTTTAGCAGATGATCATTTAATGATTGCATATGAGTTTATCCTATGTCATACGTTTCTTTCAATATGAATTTTCTTGCCTTTTTACAATGGGCTCACCACTATAAAGCGCAACATGACATCTTTATTATGAACGCATTCTAGATCTCTCTATACGTTCAAAATCATTTTTGTCTTAGTCCTTGCTCTATGTATCATAAGACTAAGGCAAACACCCATGTAAGTAGGTTACTTCCCTATCTAACATGTTTTCACACTTTTTTTGGTCGGACCACGAGGTGTGGGCGACACCTTTAAACCACTGCAGATGCTTTTCACACTTTACCTTACAACAAATATTAACTCTCAACATTTGTGGTCATGTATTGCCCACAATGATCTTATTAAAGATCATATTTTAAGGGATTACATACTTTATATACCATGTGGGTCTTGAAGAACTTATTCCTTATGAGCTTTTACAAACGAATTTTAGACTCATGTCTTGCATAGAATTACATTCCAAGTTCACTTCTCATTGTGAAACTTATACTCCAACTCACTTGTCATTGTTCAACCAAGCTTCTCACAAAATGACACTTGATCTCGATTTTGCTTAGACTTATAATAGATTTTCTTGATTCTTAAGCAATTGAGGTTGACTGTCACTAATGATTGTCGTAGATTCTTTAGGTGGTTAGTGCTAAGTGGATCATTCCACTATATAGCTAACATTCATATTGCACTACAGTTAATGAAGCTATGATCTCAGCTTCTCTTAACACATACTTATATGTGTTCCTCGCTAAAATGTCAACTAAGAACACATAACTAGATATGGACTTCCTTGTAGTCCACAACACTAGTTCGATAAGCAACTGTGTCTCATTTTATCACAAGCCCTTACAATAACACAATGCCTTACAATACCTCTAAAGCATCCAAGTATCCCATTACTTTCCAAGATCCTCCTAATGTATTGGATCAATATTTGCTAGCTAATTTGACAACATAACAAACTCTAGGAATTGCACACACCTAGAACAAGATATGTAATTGATGAATGCGAATATACACAATGCTCATTTACACATATTTGTATATTCGCATTCATACTCATTTTGTCATAAATTGTGATTTTTGGTACTTTAATCATTTTTATTTTTTTTCTCAAGTCAAGTAATGGTGTCTCTATGGAAAGAAATGAAAGCAAACCAAAACAGAGCTTGAACGATGATCTCTGAGGCTTTAGCCATGTGATTGAAGTAGATGACCATGTGACGCCTTAGACGCATGATTCTTTAAGAAGACATTGGCGGAAAAATGGAAGACACGACCGTGGTGGTGTGTGTGTGTTACACTGACAGTCAATTGTGTTGTTTTTTCAAGGACACAGATAGAATTCCTAAAGACACGAGCATGTGGTTTGGTCGTTTCTTATGTAACGTTGCAGATTTGAAGAAAAAAATGCAAGACACGAACAAGGCATGGTAAGACATGGTTGTGTCTTACCCAGAATGGTTATTTTGGCTCTTTTAAAGTGTGGCACGAAAACCTAATGAGGGAAGCCGGAATTTGACACATAAAACACTTAATTTTAAGAGGAAAAACATTGGGTCTATACGAGATATCGCTCTTGAAGTAGATTTTCATCAAGATAGAAGAGATTGCTTGAAGAATTGAAGGATTTCATCATGGGTTCTTTTGTTCTCTCTTGTTCTCAATTTAATCTTGTTGTTTTATTCTCTATCATTATGAGCTAAACACTTAATGTATGTAGATGTGATGAACCCTAAAATGATTTTGTGATTGGGATTCGTGCTTATTCATTCGTTTGTTCAATAACTGAGATTCGTCTATGGTTTCTTTATTGCTTTTGTTGGATTGATTATTGCTAGCCTGTTGATTCGACATTGATTTGTGCGTAGGTAATTGAGAGATTTCTTGTACGATAGGTCACTCATAGATGAAAGGAGTTGCATGCAAACCTAGAGATAAGTTGACATAAATCCTCCAGATTATGGTCAACCTAATAGAGAAGTGCATAAAATGGTAATGCAACGTTAGGCGTTTTAACTAAGAAGAGATTCTAGTTAATCAACTTAGCATTAGACGTTAATTAACTCGAGAGGGTAATTAGCATACTGTAGGGACTTCCACCGTCCAATTACTTGAATGAATTTTTGAATAGCACATAGCCTTAACTTAGAACATTCTAGGGGATTCAACATCTAGGTGCTGCCTTCTGATTGATCACCAAAGTTATTCTTTTCACTGTGTTAATTTTGTCTTTTGTTTGTCATTTGCTTTAATTTGGTTTAAATTTAATCCATTCAATAGTGTAGGTTAGATAATAGAGTGAAAGAAAGTAGCTAATAATCGCAATCTTTGTGGGATACGACACTCGGTAATTAAGGTCTACATACTATAGTCGATAGGTGCACTTGCCTTTAGTCTGTAGGCGTAGGTCGGATGGATACCAATAATCGACATATGTACTCTAAACAACAAAAGACCATCACAGGACATTTATATGGAAAACACTCCTTATACGTTCTTCTTTTTGTATAGTTCATAGACACATGCACTTGCTAAGAAGCTTGTTCTTAGTTACGAGATTACCTATGGGTTATCCCTTTTTGCATCTCAAAGGTTTAATGACTTTATTGATACACCTCTCTTAGAGAGGAACAACAACTCACTCGAATGACCTCTTAGAGTTTGACTTTAAGGTCAACTTATAATGCATATGTCGAAGTTGGATTTAAGCCAATCTTTGGAGTCATTCAATTGTGCTAGACTTTTCTAGCTAAGAATGAGGTGTTCATGCAATGTTAGAATGATAAGATTCACCAATGGAACCATGTAGAGTTCCACTCTAAACTCTCTATCGAGAAAAGACTCTACATTTCATTAATGTAGGTCGACGTATAGACTAGCCCAAATGCCAAAGTCTATTTGGTGAATGCAAATCTTTCAACAAGGTGAAATTTCCAATTTTGTTGATTAAATTCCCTTTAAGTGATTAGCGATAACTTGCTCGATTTATCGCTTATGTATCCACTTATCTCTAATGGGTACTCACCCTTTGGCTGGTTAACCAATTCCCAACATGGTTCAATTTCAAATGTCGTTCACACTTCCATTTCTTTAATCCATACAACTTTCATTAGAATGAGTGAACCGCTAACATACTCGTAGGATTGTTCTTGACTTGTGGGGTTACTAAAAGGATCATGATCGATTTATTTATTGAAAAAATGTCATCGTGAGACTTTATCCCATTTAGAATTATTGCATTTCCATAATGCTTCCACTGGGTTTAAGTTGCGTATACGAATTCACGATGGAAATAGGAATCTTGCTCCTACTAGATTCAGCATCAGGGACATCTACACATGCTTAAGATAGATGAGATAAAAGTTGAATCGCTTCCAAGTCTTTTTGATTCATCCCTTTTAGAGAAAGAGATAGCCATCACTCGAATCAATCTCTTGAGATTTTTAAAACCCAAGGATGTAATTTCTTGATTTAAATTACCCAACTTTCTTCCTTTTCCCTTATCCTCCTTAGGAATTCCCCCACTCGAATGAAGTGATCTTGATGGTTTTAGTTATTGAGTCTAAAAGAAAGTGAAAGCTTTTCCACTATTTCCTAGTTAAGAAATCAATTCACTTAGAATGCGACTTTGTGTAACTTGATACTATATCTTCTTACGAAGAAAGTATCATTTTGATACAACAAGGTATGTAACACCTTGAGCCTTTTGATCTTTATAGACCACAGAATCGTGGACACTGGCAATACATCTCTTGGTTTCAAGTGGTGTAGGTCATGCGCTCGGCTAATACACATCTCAGGAGATATATAAGTAACAAAGTATAGGAATAAACGACTTATGTTTCATTCCATTTCATCGCATAAAGCTTTGGTCTCATCTTATAAATTTTCTCGACCTGAGTCGATCAACAAAGTTTTATTTGATTCTTATCTTGACTTACAAGAAGTAAGAACCAACTTAACCATTCTTACTTATGAGAAACCAAATAGATGCGAATGAATCTTCACAGTCATATATATTCAAAAGTGATGAAGCAGTAGCCCTTAGCCTTACCCAATTATTCTTTTTGATGTCAAACATCAAAAGTGGATTAATAGCAATGGGTATTTAGCATGAAGTGCCTTTCGAAATGGTTTTCTCTCTGTATTCCATCTTTGCTATGCTCGCAATTAGACAACTTGAGCTTACGCAATTGCCAAATACTCTCACTTAAACTAATCAATGTTATCGATTATGCCAATGTGGTTGAGTTGCGTGCATTAACTTCACATAATCCCTCATGATCACGTGAAGTAGCAATGAATAGAAACTAGGACTTTCACTAGTTATGTCATTTACCTTAACTAAGAAACCACTTTTAGTGTCAAAGTAGTCCACACTCAAACACACTCAAACAAATACCATTATTGGTATAACCTAGATTAAAGGCAAGCTTTAATAAGTTCGTGACAACATCTATTGCAAGAAGGTTTGGCTTTTGTACAAGAATAACTTGCATATACCAATTCCTTAAACTCCCACTTTCGAGTTATTCCTTGCATCCTCTACTTTTTCTTTCCTTAGAACTAGTTAGGATCTAATGCAGTCACATCAAAACTTCATTGCAAGGATCTTTAAAGTTGAATTAACTGTCAACTAATACCAAAATTCACTTGAGAACTTTGAATAAGGTACCCTCAAAGATGCATCGTCTTACATATGATGTGCCTTTGGTACTTTATATTTTACTTGCAAAATGTCAATGTTGTCCATGTTTAAGGATTACCTCAAAATTCTGCCTAATCCACTTCTTAGAGACTTAGGTTCTTAAGCCTATTTCCTCGCCTTTATGTTGAAATTTATCTAATCGAATAAGACGTTATTGAATTCCTCACAAACTCATATTTGAGATAAACGTGGGTTAGGTGCAACAATAAAATGAAGCCAATGAAAGAAGCCATTATTGGTCTCATTGACGAATAATAAGTCGCCTAACCTCGTAAGCAGCAGAAGTCAACATGGACAACAGCTGGGTAGTGATAGGCAAGATCTTATCTCTAGCTGGTTTAGCGAGCTGGTATTTTTAGGGTTTAACCCTAAGAGACTAAGGCAAGTGTACCTATCGTCTATAGCAAGTGGACCCTTGAGTACCGAGTGTCGTATCTCACAGAGACTACACTTATTAGCTACTCACCTTCCTCTATTATCTAGCTGATAAAATAAATGATTTCAAATATATAAACTAAATAAACTAAACAAATGCAAATTAAAGATGGAATAAACGATGGGAAGATGGTACCTAGACGCTGAATCCCCCTAGACCGAATTAAGTAACAAGGACTCGTTATTCAAACAATCATTCAGGCAATTGGACCGTGGAAATTTCTAAGGTATATTAACCTCTCTCTCGAGTTAGCTAATGCCTAACGACTAGGTTAATTAATCAGAATCTCTTCCTAATTAAAACCCCTATCGTTGCTTTAACACACGGCTCTATGAATTTCTCTATTAGGTTTGACCCTAATCCGAAGGATTTATGTCGACCTATCTCTAGGCTTGCATGCAACTCCTCTCAATTATGGACGCTCTATCATACACAGAATCTCTCGATTGCACATATACGAAACAATATTGGAATCGAAAGGCTA
>CAODLS011026857.1:0-15332 GCA_948243855.1 Flueggea neowawraea
TTCTTTTATATTTCACTAAATATATAAAGAAATGCAAAAAAAAATATATGCGAGTAAAGTATTAAATTTTATCTTTCCACATAGTATGGGTATTTAATTAGTATCGTATATTTGGACTATCATAGTTTTGCTTATGCCGTCGTGGCTTTGTTAATACCGTTACAACTTGTAATTAGGCTGTAGTTTAATTAACCTATGAGACGCACTAAATATCATTTACAATTTCAAAATTGCAGTGATCCCATAAACCCCATAGTGATTACTTGCAAAGGCTTTGTATTTACTTCAATTCTTAAACCTTTTTTGCAAAATTGAAAATGTTTGGGCAGAAAGGTAAGCCTATACATGTATGCTTAGAAATCATACTATAAGTAGTAAAACCGTTGGTATAAAACTCAAGCAGCATAACGATATATTAAAATTTAGGTTTCTCTCAGCTCATTGGCTTTAATTTGCAAAATCCAATTCGAAACGTTAACCCCATAATTAGCATAACTCAATCCTTTTTATTGTCTTCGATATAAAATATAATTGATGTTGGAAAAAAATATATAATTGACGTATTAGATAGCTATTTTTTTGTATTTGGATAGCTATATTTTTGGCTATTTTTTTGGAGATTTATGAGATGTAAGGGTATTTGCGTCTTTTTCGTTTTGGCTTTTCAACATTGGTGCTTTTTAATATAGTATAGAGTAATTGTGTGTTTTTCCCACAATGAAGAGTTTCCAGGTTTTTTATATTTTTAAATTATGACATATTGAGTGATTTCACGAACCGCAGAAACGCTCCAGGGAGAGAGCTTGTGTACATTGTCAAAGTGCATGGGAACTATAGAAAAGCTGGAGAGCAGAATCACATCTTATGTTGATGCTCAGTGCATTCAGATGTTTCAAGCACTGCAACTCTTTTATATGCATGTTAACATTGAATACTATATTATCTTCTCTTCCGCATAAAAAAAAACCAGACCTGAACATTTTCAGGACTTGCAACACTTGCAAACTAGATATCAATTGCCTTGGAATCGTTCCAAGGTAATTATTGTGCTCCAAGTTAAAATACTTCACCAGTATCTTTAACTCAGCAGGAAGTTTAATGATTGTATTTGACAGATTTAAATACTGTAATGAAACCAGGTTTGAAATTCCATGTGGCAATTCTTCTACCAGACTATGAGGCAAGTCTAACACCGATCGTGCATCCATGAATTGGAAGAACCCATCAGTTAAGGTGGACAACCCGAGGATTTTGACAGAGAAACAAAGTTTGAAAGTTCAGGACATACCGACACTTCTGTTAGTCTCTCAATGGAGTTCTCCATCAACGATATTCTTCTGACCCTTTCCATTTTTCAACCTCTGATGCTTCATCTAACTGGCGACCTGCTAGCACCAGAAAATTTTCATTTTCCTTTCATGCTTACTTGCTATCCACAGAGCCATGACTCGAATCACGTCATGCATTTTTACATATTTGCCTACATCTTCCAACAAACAAACACTAACCAGGATTCCTAAAATACTGAAACCTTGTTATGACAACCAGCTCTGATGTCCCAAAAGTCCTCACAAATCCAATAATTTATCAAGCCATCTTTCAGAATCTTAAAATCCTTTGTAAACAAGGAAAAATATAAGAAACTAGATCTAATTCTATCATCAGGCAACCTGTCTTAACTAACCTTTAAGAGGGGAAACACCTCATCCCCCATGTCTTGTGCATCCGAGGGAGATTTTAAGTCCTGAAGAGCATCACTCCATTCTTGTCAGGTCTTCTTACTAGCCATAGCTCGAGCAATGGTAACAAGAGCAAGAGGCAAGCCACCGCAAGCTCTGGCAACGCCCTGAGCTAGGGAAATTATGTTCGGATCATAAGCACTAAGCAAGTCATCTTCGACAATCTTTTCCTGAAACAATTTCCTAGCATTTTCCCAAGCCAAAGGCTCGACTATTATCTTCCTTTTAGCATCCATTAGACTACACAGTTCCTCGGACCTTGTTGTGAATATTATTTGAGACCCCTTTTGTCCCTTCGAAACCCCAGTTTTGACAAGATCAACTCGCTTCCATACATCATCCAACAACAACACAAACTTCTTCGTGCGTAACACGAGCAAGATGTCTGCAGCTTTCTCATCCCGGCTTTTATCCTTCCATTGTTCACCCGAAAACCCAACTTTTCCTCCAGTGTCTTCTGCAACCTTCTCCAGTGTCCAGTCTCTTGACACCACAATCCATGTCACAACACCAATGTCACTGGATGTACCAAGAAAATTGTTGTTGATTTGGGTGAGAAGGGTCGTCTTGCCTACACCCCCCATACCGTATATCCCAATGATTTCGAACTCCTCTGCTATCAGGATGCTCCGGAATTTCTCCAGCAGAGTTTCTAAGCCCATTGTTTGATCACAGGGTCTTTCAACAACTGATTCTGGAAGTGCATACGCAGCCACTTCACCAAAAATCTCCTTTGACCTTCAGAACAACCACATCTTTCAATAGTTTAGCAAACCTTTTGCCGAATATGTAGCTGGACCTGCAGTTTCCAAAGCAACAACCTCCATGGCATGACTTCTTACTCTCTTCCTGACCATCTTTTATCAGTTGAGCAACTTCAGCTATTTTAGTTTCCACCCTGGAAAAACACAACCTGAACTTGCTCCAATTGCTTCTTGTGCTGTATCTCCTCAAATTTGAGTCTTTCCATCACATCATTTCTCAATGCTATTAATTTATCAGTTGTAATCTGCAAATCTTTAAGGTTCTCTTCAAGTTGACTCAGGTACATT
Source organism: Flueggea neowawraea (assembly GCA_948243855.1). Classification (NCBI taxonomy): domain Eukaryota; kingdom Viridiplantae; phylum Streptophyta; class Magnoliopsida; order Malpighiales; family Phyllanthaceae; genus Flueggea; species Flueggea neowawraea. The sequence goes on from CAODLS011026857.1 coordinate 2,792, forward strand.
GCTTGACCTGCTGTGCAGTCCCAGAAGCGTGTGATCAGGGTATCACACGAAAACTGAACCAAATAGATGTTACCCATAGTTTATGAAATTTTCACAAAGATTCACTTGTGAAAGTGAAAAGGAACAATGGAGGAAGGTTATGGAGTTGTTCAAAGAAGTTTAGACCCTGAGATGTTCAAGGAAGGAAGAGAGATGCCAGTAGCCTGCAGAATGTATGGTAGGTCAAACAATGAGTTGTCAGGTTGATTTTTTTATATTTATATTATCACATGGACATACATTTTTGTATTTGCAGATGTTCAGATTATTTAAGATATTCCTGTTACAGATTCATAAGTGTCATGCATAAAAAAAAAAAGAAAAGAAAAGAAAAGAAAAAGAACAAAAAATGCATGTGAAACAATCGGTTTAACCATTTCTGAAAAATTAGAACAAGCAGAGAGTTCTGTTCAGACTCTTATGAGATCAAGATTGTACTGAAATCAAAATCTCTAGAACATATTCAAACAACTTAAAATGAAAGGCTATCTAAAATTTTCTTTTTAATCTGTTGACCTATTTTCTAAAACTGTGTACTAGTCTATGATGATCAGAGACATTATATCAAAAGCCTATTCTACAAATTATATAAAAAGCCTATTCTACAACAAATGAAATTTAAAAACATGAAAAAGGAGCAAAGACATTTTCTGTTAGATTGTTCTGCAACAATTCCAAATTTCTGATGTCAGGGAAACTTGAGCACTTCACTTCATGACCTAGGGTTCACCAATCCAATCGCCATAGATACCCGCAAGTTTCCGTGGTAGCTTCACAATTTTCGGTGATGTCTCCACACTAGGTACTCCCTGCTTCTGGTTATTCCCAAGCCTATAATTGCCCATAAGAGTCCCTGAAGAATTACTTGGCAGTGGCATTTCACCTGTAGACCGTAACCGTAGTTCTGTGCATAAGAACCAAAAAAAAATGTCATAAAGCAATTCTATACCAGATAGCATCCTACAGGTTCCAAGCTAACATGCTTAGATATGTCATAAAATGTGCTATTGCATATTTCTGTAGCATGCAAAGGAACTGTCAGGATTACATGCCTAAATTTCTAAGAAGAGCAAATGAAGCATTACCAGATGATCCATGAGCGAAAAAACACGTGTTCCCGTATCTGCAGCGTCCATATTTCTGCCACTGGGGACAGAGCTTCGTTTTCCATGCTATTGGCTTTGAAGAATCATTTGTTTCAATGGTTATAGCACAAATTTCCCTAGGCCCGGTGATATGTCTAATTTTACAAGTATCCCCATATGCACATGCGTTCAAACGATAAAACACATCACATCGCAAATCACTGTCCCCATGGGCAAACTGACAGTTGCTTCCACTGCTGCAAGACCCTGCTTTGAATAATGGGCATAGCTTGGTCTTGAAGTTGCTATTCCTTTTTGTACCGACAGGCACTTCTGGAGTATTTGGGATAGCATAGTTGTACATTATGGCATTTTGGCTCAATGGGTTCTCATTGCCACTCATGGTCTCAATGTCTTTCTTCTCCATCGCTTCTTGAGGGTCTAACTGAAGCTTCTGTGAAGAATTAACTTGCTGTTGACTGAGGTTGTTGGATGGTTCAGAATCATTCATGTTTCTGCAATGGAAATTAACCCCAATACAGAAGTTACTTTTCAAGAATCAACTCTCAGAAATCACAAATGAAACCTATTTAGTCATTGAAACTAATTCTGGTATGAAGGAATATCATATCTTGAAGTTAATTTTCAAGAAACTAATTCTTGTCATATCTTGAAGGAAATGTAAATCGAAACCAATAAAAGAAGTTAATTTTCAAGAAACCATTTCTTGTCATATCTTAAAGTAGAACATAGAATCCGTGAAGTGAAGTGACTCACCACGAGGCATTTTCATTTGGGTCTAGGCTAACCGCTAGTTTGAGTGAAGAAAACCCAAATGGATCTTGGGCACAGAATCGCTAATGCAAGATCAAACGATGTTCCACCATTATTATACCCATGTCATGACCTTTAACATGTGCAAGAAGTGTTTTATAGCAAAAAGAACACAGCTTTTCAAGGATATTCTAAGAATTACAGCAGAAAACGGAGAAGAATACCCCTGAGATTCGATTGAAGATTAATGACCCTCTGAAGTCTCCACACCAAAGAACTGAACCAAAAAAATCCCAAAAACTGAGAAATATAAAGAGCAGGTTCGTAAAATTTTTCTTCCAGTTACAGAAGTACCCCAGATGATTTTTTACTTACCTTTATGGCCCCAGCACGCTATTGCTATAACTTGTATGACGTGTCAAGTGACAGTTAACGGTTAATTCCAGAAAACAGAAGTAAATAAACAGAACGCACTGACAGAACTCAACTTATAGAACTAGGGGATTAGATTTGTTCGACTTCTAAGTTGTACATTCTATTATTTTTATTTCTAAATAAATGTCAAAACTTTGAGAGTTAAATAATACTAAAGCGCATCTTTTGTACAAATCTCGCTAAACCTTAATGCCTAGTTCACTGTCTCTCACTGAAGATGGCTTAGCATGCAAATTAAGGTATTATCTTGCATACCACAACCAAAACAGCCACACAAGGAATGCATCAGAGGACCAAATCATCTACTGAAGCTTTTTTATTCCAGGAAATGATGGCAGAATCGCGATTAGGGCATCGCCGTAACCAACAGGTTCTGTCAGGTCAAAAAATTCAATAAGCTTACGAAATTCAGAATGATCAAGGAATCTAAAATTCATAGAAAGAATATTCAACTTACCACCATCCTCTCTTAGTATCTTGATGACTTCTCCGGATACATCAGACTGGAAAAGGAACAATGGAAATAACAAAAATGAGTACTCAAATTGCTAATAAAGTGGTCAAAATTTCGAAGGGACCAGGTTGGTGAGCACAAAGGTCAACAAGATTATGCAGGAATCAGTTTGGGAGGCCAATATAATATCATGCTATTGCATAATGCTAGTATTGCAGAAAACCATGAACCCATCTTCTCGAACTCAAAGTCTCAAACAATAAGGATAGTTTCCAAAACATTTCATTAACACAAGTAATATGCAAGCATCATCAGATAGTAATAAGAAGAAAAGCATTAGGCAGTCATTAAGTCTAGTCTTGCACCACATATTCAAACCAAACCAACATATATAGCAAGATTAGGTCAAGACCAAACCTCAATTGGGAGTTCACCACCAAGTTGTTCAATGAAGCAAAGCACTTGTCCCTCCTTTACTATTTGCTTCTGTTAAGTAGAAGGAAAATAATGTGAGACCTGAATTTTCTCCAGTAATTCATGTCAGACAGAAAACTACTCATTAAACAGTCAAGTAACTTGAGGAGGTAGTACCTCTTTACATGGTGGAGGAGCACGCTTTCCCTTAATAGTTCGAGATCTCCGGAAAAAGCCAACCTGCAACATTGATAATTTATTATATTGGATATAAAGAAGGCAAGTGCTTTTGATTTTAGATTCCTTACCCTTGGAGACTGCAGTATTACCAAGCCTTCATCTGCAGCCCTGGCAAGGAATGACTGAATCCCGCCTGCAGTAGGTACTGGTTTGGCAATAGCCAAAGATGTAGAAGCTGAACCATTTTAGTCACCCGGTGCACTAGTAGGTGCAGGAGGAGATGGAGAAGGAGCTGGAGCTGAAATAGGATCAACAACAGGAGCAGAAAAACTTTGAGCAGGTGGTATGCTTTTCTCCGCCAAGTTCCTCTTCACATAAAGCCGAAATCCACCAAGCTAAATAAAAAACGAAACGCACAAAAGTTTGGATGTAAATTTTTTGTTTATTTCAAACAAAAATAATAATCCAAAAAAATATTTTAATAAAAGAAGGAAATTTACCTTCAATTCAAACTCCGCAATTGAAGTTGTATCACCTATTTCTGAGACCAGAGATTGAACCTGCATATAAACTCTAAGTCAACATGTCCTTCGATGTAAAAGAAAGTCCTCAAGAAAGCCAATTTATATTGAGGTCACATTATAACCTCTTGAAAATAATTCTACATGCAGGATTAGAATACCATCAATATCATACAAACGAATTCCACAAAAAGAAAGCCAGTATAGATCTCAAATCTCAGAACATTAAACTTATATAGTGCAGAGTGAGGCACTCACCTGAGATGAATTTGGAATTTTGCTTCTTGAGCCAGATAATTTAGTCTCTTTAGAGTCATCCACTGTATTTGCAGCCACTTCTCCCACTACAAATAAAGTCCATGTGGCCATGAGAAGCAGACGATGGTTAAAAACACAGCATTCTCAATTATCATAAACTCACCTAAACATTCTAAGTCCATGTGGGCATAAGCCATTCAATGCACTCATGATATCATTTCCCTTTGGGAAGAATAGGGTTTTAAACTTAGAATGGAAAGAAACGTTTGAAGTAAATAATAAATTAGGCTAAATGCATTTTCGTTTACAACTATAATTGAAACATATTCTAATCCACAAAATAAAATAGAGACTATTAAACAGGGTGTGGGATGAACAGATAATCATCAGAAGATTTTTGAGAAAATGAGAAAAGAAATTACACTCTACTTCCACTGATGGACCAGAACATATTCTGAATGCTTTCTTTGCTTCATGTGGTACAGCTAAACGAGCATATTGTAGTTGCCCCCTGCCTATCCATGTTCTTATGTTGTTCCGTTGATGTAGATTACCAATCCTGGCTCTACCAAAGTCCAATTTTGAAAGTTTGATATTGGGAGCTCCTAAACTACCTGGAAGAAACATTAAACAGAAGGAAAACAATTAACCAGGCAAAAGTAATTCACCTACTGGAGAGAGAAGAAAAGGTTTTAGCTTCTTTGAAACAGAAGATGGTATGAACCACTCTTCAATTTCGCCATCCGCATGAAGCTATTAAAATCTTTGATATCTGTTTCTCCATTCTTATTAGTTTTCAACTTCTGTACTGGAGAGTTTAGTATTTTGCACTTAATAATGCCCATTAAGTCATAAACGCGAAGAATTCTACATCAAACTGATCATGCTTGTGAATACTTTATGCCAGAGACAAAGAAACAAACTTCATGTCATCCACTAAAACCAATTATCATCTTCAACATATAATTTCTTCTTTTGCTTACAAAGCTTATTATAATCGAAGAATTAATTTATTTGAGCAGGTAATGCGAAGAGCTCACAAACGGAAAAAGAATATGCTTTGTCTTTCATTTGGAAAATTCACACCCAATTTCACAGCAAAATTTTAGAATTTTTTGAAAAGCAAAGTGCATTCACAATAAGCACCCAATTAAACAGTATGTACCGTTCTCCGCAAAGGGAGTGAAACAGCATAGTGAAATTAAACAACAAATCAAGAAAGCCAAAACCAGCCAAATTTCAATGAATTAAAGTACAAAAAACTCACTATAAAGCAGTCAATTCACTTTGCAAAGACAAAGACCGAGAAAATAATCAAGCTAACGCTAAATTTACATCCAAAAAAGTAAAACTCTACAATTGAATAAAGATAGAGACAGAAAGAGACTCACAAGAAGCCATTGAATCTTTGAATGTACAGGGGGACAGAAGAATCAGAAGAGAAGCAATGAAAGACTGCTTCTTTATGACTAAAAATATAAACCCAGTTGAAAAAATCTAATCTTTAAGTAAGGAAAAGCACAAAGCTTGTGACTTTGAAGGAGGTAGAGTAGGTATGTGGCTGTCAGGTGGGTTTAAGCAACGTTGCAGCTTGGAACTGCAGAGAGAGAGAGAGAGAGCGAGCGAGCGAGCGAGCATTCCTTACGGCTCATAAACGTCCACAGATGAGAGAAGAGAGTGAATCACCGAAGCCAACACACAATTCGCTCCCAGCTGGCTCGTTTCTTGTTGGATTGGTTGGGCCCAACTCTCTTCCCCTCTATTCTTAACTAGGTGGTTTATTTGGAGAACTATAACTTTATAACAAAAAAAATACCATTTTTTAAAAATAAAAGAAAATAATTTTTAAATCTTTGAGATATATTTTAATTATTAGATAAATTTTCAAAGTTTTAAAATATTAAATATATATTCTTGAGGTAAAAAATTAGGTTAAACTTAAGTTCTTTCGATAATAATCTGTTAGTATTCGGTTAATATATTATTGATTTGTCCAATTTTTTTTGTTTAAATAAAATTTTAAAGATGAAAATATCCCTATCTATATTTTAAGTTCCATCTCCTTGACAAACCGTCGGCACCGTGAAGATCTAACCAAAAAATGTTGAAAACAATGAAAACTTCTTGAAAGCATCATCAGACTTTCCTCAACAAAAAATGTTAATAACAATGAAAACTTCTTGAAAGCATCATCAAACCCTTCTTTAATTGATTAAAACTAACAACAGGGTAGTAACCCAAAAACACTTTTCCTTGAACACAATACTAAGCATAAATCTCTAAATACAACCCACTCAGAAATTTCAGAATTATATTCTCTAAGCATCATAAGACTACTCCAAAGACAAACACAATACTAAAGGATTGAATCTCTAAATACAACCAACCCAAAATGTGCCTTCAAACTCAGAATCTAGGATTTACATGAAGATTCTGCCACCAAACCGCAAGTGATTCTCACCCCATCTGGCTTCGCGTTATGTGTTGATGAGCTAGGCGGAGAGTGGCGGTGTGGCGGTGTTAGCGCTAACAGAGGCACCGGAAAATTGTTGTTGATGGGTTTTGTCTCCCGAATTTGCCGTTGTCAGATGTTGATCTGGAGAGAGGAGAGAGAGATGGACATCAGACCTTCAGTTGAGTTTCAATGTCGACGGTGAGTCCTCGAGTCATTTCTTGGACCGGGTCAGATGCCACAGAGGTGCACAGTCCACACGTCATCGACGCACGACATGGCATTCCCCTCTCAATATCCCTCTCTTTCTCACTGTTAGCTCTCAAGATTGAATCTTTTAGATTGGAGAAGACATAAAAGACTGGTAGAGGAGGAAGTAGAGAAGAAGCCCGAAGGCAGTTGTAATACCCCGTCCGTTTCAACTAGGCTCTCTATAGTAATATGTTTGATTCCAATTTAATCTTTGAATATGGATATGTTGATTAAGAGTTTAATTTGGAAAATAAACATTAATGGAGTTCTATGATGTAAAAATTTTTGCAAATTAGGTGTAGGAGATGATCCGTATGTCATTCTATCGAGTTTTGGTGTTGGATTTGCTTTGGGAATGTTGGGGTTTGTGTTCCTAAGTTAGAAACATGTTTGAGGTGAGAATTTCAGATGAAATGCATGTCTATTACGTGCGTTGGAGGAAGCCTACGCACGTAGATTATGATGCAGAAATGGGTTGGAACTGAAAATGTCGTATGCGCCCGTAATAGCTCTTCTGTGCACGTAAGACATGTTTTGCGCGTGTAAGACCTTGTTTAACGCACGTAATACTCCTTCTGTGCACGTAATAGAGTCTGTTATGCACGTAAATAGGCATTTTCTGGGCGGTTTCGGGTGAAACTTGTATTTCGGTCCATGGGTTTATAAATACCCCTTCGTCGACCTTCCTTCGTCATTTCTCTCTCATTTCTCACTCAAATCACTTTCAATACATTGAAATCTCTCCCACATTGTTCTCCAATCATTCCTTTTGTTTTCTTAAAGTAAGATTCATCATTAATCTCTTCATTTCTTCATTTAATGCAAGATTCATCCATTTAGGATTTGGATCTGAAATTGATGGTTGAGTTCGGATTTGATTTTTATATTGAAATGGGAGTTATAGGATGTTAAATCATGATGGATTTAGGTTAGATGAACAAGATTTAAACTTGGGTTATGAAGATTTGATGTTGTTTTGGATAGGTTAGGTTTTGGCCGAATTTGAAATTGATTTGAGTTTTTGTTTGATTCTGTGATAATGGATGCTTGAGGATGTTAGATTAGGCTTGAATGAAGTCATAAGAACATAAATTGAGCTCAGTTTCATGAGATTTGGTGTTGTTTGTAAATGGGTTGGTGAATTCAGATTTTTTGAAGAAATATGGTAATTTTTGAGTTGTTTGTGGAAATGGATGTTAGATTCATGTTTAGGAGGTTGTTTTGAGTTGATTTGCATGGCTGGAAATGTCTGGTCTCGAGTGAAATGGATGTAGGGGCTATTTGGATAATTTACCATTTGAGGACTAAATGTGATATTTGGCATTGGGGACTAGAATTAGATTATTGAATTATTTAGAGGGTTAATTAACATATCTGGAGAATTATGATAATTAAAATATGACTTTGGATTGTATTAAGGATTGTATTATGGGATTGGAATATTTTGGAGACTAATCCGTAATTTATCAAGTCTCGGGGACTAAATGGTAATTTTATGTGATGTTCGATTTTCGAGGTTGTAGTGTTAGATCTTCGACCGACATAGGTTTATGAGGGTTTGAGTCTGCATTTGCATATAATGCATTCGGTATTGTCATAGTACCACAATTTGATAATTGTCTTATAATAATTGTTTCGGCTTTGTATCCTAGTTAGCGATGTTAGCCGGTCACCAGTGATACGTGATTGGGTCATTCAGCTTGGATATCCAAGTGAGTAAAATGACAGCTTTAGGCGCATAGGTTGTGTCTTCTAAATTATATCGATTTTAACGTGTTTGGACCTGGGCATGTAATTTGGAATTAATAAAGGATAGGAAATTCTAAAATTTGGACTACGTGAAAACCTTTGTTATGAAATTTTGGTTGGATATTATTTGATGTTTTGAAATAGTTATTATATTTCGAAATAAACGTTTTTGATGATTTCAGTATTCTATTCAATAATAAGGAAATGTTTTTTCTGCAATGAGTATTCTGCTGAATTTCTACTTCTTTGAGAAGAAGATTTGTTTTGGCTACTCAAATTGGTTTTGTTTTTGAAATCAATTATATATCCATTTATATAAATATTTTAGAAATATTTATATTCTTTGAAATATGTTCTTTGATTTCTGAAATCGGTGATTTCATGATCTGTCAGTGGTACACCCACTATTATCTGTTTGATTTTGCATTTAAATTTTTGGCATAAAAATTTATCTAATTATTCTGATTTGGGACACCCATGTTACTAAAATAATCGTAACATTTGGTATACCATAGTGAAGACTTAGTTACTAGGGTAGGTGGTAGTACTCAGTTACCAGAGTAGGTGGTGATCTGTGTGTCTAGATAACACACGTTAACTTTTGTCTAGTGGCAGAGTCCACATTGTTACATGAATTTGCATGTTATTTTTTCCATTGGTATCATATTTGCTTTAAACATCATGAATATTATTGTGCTGAGCTAACCAAGTGACAATGACTAAAATCCTTGATCAAATTGTTTGTTATTGATGAATAGATGTTCAAATTCATGTATGTTTTGTCATCATAAAAAAGGAGGAGATTTTTAAGTTCAGTTTTGATGATGATGAAAGCAAAACATCCATGAAAGAGATGCAAAGTTACAGATTTGCTGGTATTTAACTACAAAGCATCTTATGAGTAATCAAAGCACGTCAATGTACGCATAACAGGCTTCTGAGCCTACAACGCACATAGACGAGAAGCTGATGCTATTGGATCTAACTTATACACATCTATGCACACTGCATATGGTACAACGCACATTGACAAATATCCAGACTGATGATGAGAAACGTTACGCACGCAGAAGAGTTAAATAATGCAAGTAAAAGAAGCTTGACTGAAATAAAGCCAAAATCTGTTGCAACGTGTCAGAACTTCGAAAAGGAAATATTCTCTAACATAAATTTAGAGAATATCAGAATAGTGAGTCATGCACAAAGCATGAAAATTTAAAAGTGTCAGATGATGAGAGCTGGACTAACTGAAAAAATCAAGACGCTCTTTGAGAATTTGAATTTGAATATATCTGGCATTCCCTGACACAAATCACATGCAAAATCATAGGTGCAGACTTTGATCAGACGTCTATGTACACAAAACAAAAGTACAATGCACGTAGCAAGCCACTGGGTGAAAATCGCACATTCTGGATATTAAGGTAGTGCACGTATAAGGTGGCACTATACACACAGAACTCGAGATCAACGCACGCAGTAAAGGCACTACATTTTCAAGCTTCTCATTGGCCTTGATGGCTGTTAAGCACATTCCTCCAATTTCATCATCATCACTGGAACTAGAATCATCACACATATGAGACATTTCTAATGGAAAAGTCCACATATGATCTAGTGACAGAGTCTACGTATGATTTTGATGTTGGTCCCATGTCAAATTTGTTTGGTGAGATATGCTTGATTAACATGAAAATTTTGGTGAGCCTATGTTGTTGCTCATTTTCCCATAGTATATTGCTTAGTAGTTTGACAAAGTATATCTTTTTGGAGCACGTGGACTGCAACGCTCGCTTAGATCAGTTCCTGTCTATTACAACTTAGTGACCCTTAGGGTGGACGAAGTACTATTTTGAACCCCTAAGGCTGTCAACTGTTAGCCATTTTGAGTCGAATTTGAACTTCTAAGTTTGCTAGTTTATTTTGATCTGATCTAGTCAACACGATTTTATTAATTATCAGCTTTGTTCAGTTGGTAACTCATTTTAACAAAATACGTTTTTTTGTAAAAACATAAATTTTTGCATATTCTGAAATAAGTTTTTGATATGTTTGCTTGGTTGTTGTTTGCTTTGGTTGTGAACGATTTAGAAATGAATTTCGAAACTATTATTCCATACTTAGTGTGTCTATGTATATACACTTATATTTGCATGCGATATTTTCTAAAAGTTTTCAAAACTATCTTTGTGATGCACGAATGAGGAATTCTGGAGTGTCTTTATCTCACTATGGTTATTACCATTTTCTTTTATGTATGTCTTCCTTACTCTTATTTACATGTGATTTTGGTTGATTGTGATCTCTCGGCATTCAACACTTGGTGAGGAACCTACAGTTGCAGTCAGTGCACTATTGTTCGGGGCCAGTTATTTATTTTGTTAGTTGTTCTATACCGGTTTGCTTGTGGGTGTATGTTTTGTATATTTATTTGACATTTAAACATGATTTATTATTTATCAAATATTTTGTTATTATGAAACTTATGTTTTAAACAAGTTTGGAGTTTTAATTATTTACTTCTAAAAAATGGATTTAATATGATTTGAAACGAAATAGTCTTAGTTCTGTTCTCCAAGGCTTGTGCGGGATGAGCTGGGCTCCCATATACAGTTCGCCTTGTACGCCGGTCATGGTCCGAAAACGGGTCGTGACAGCAACAATGGTACTAAAGGCAGTAAAGAAGATCGTGGAAATGACTTGATTTTTATTTTTGGGTTTGCGTTTTTTGGGAAATTGATTTGGAATAGGTTGTGGTGGTTGCGTAATTTTGATGGAGGGTCTGAATCCGGTGGGGAGAACAACAGAGATTGGTAGTGATTTTGATTTGGATATTAGTGATGAGTTGGAAGTGACAACCATTATTTATGGGTTTTGCATTTTTGGAATTGGGATTAGGGTTTGGAGACGTTTGAAAGAGAAATATGGAGAGCATATGAGAGAATGAGAGAGGGTTTAGGGGTTTTGTTTTGATCGAGAGTGAAAGCAAATGACGATTGACTATGGCTTTTCAATTTAAGGAAGGGCAATTAGGACATTTCTCTTTTTCATTTACTCCGTCAGTCAAAATTAAATTTCAAGAAGTGTATGCAACATCCAAAAAATAAGAAGATCTACCTACTAATTAGGGTATACTTCAGGGACTTGAAAATTATTTTTCCTAAAAGTAACATGTTAAGTTTGTAAGTATTGAGAATCCACTTATGTTTATCACATATCAAAAATGTCATCTTTTAAAAAACTCGTGAGAAATTGCCGGATTTTTGCAAGAAATTGACTTTTTGTGAGAAATTGAATTTTTTTCTAAAAAAATATTTTTAATTCAGATTGTGTTTTGAGCTCACAATGGTTCATAATAGGGTGCATAATTCATATTTTTAGAAAAAATCTAAATAATTTTTTTAATTATTTTGTTATAACATTTCAAAAAATTTAGCAATTTTTTTGGTTCACAATATTTTACATGTGTGGTAGTTTTTTTGTTTTCATAATACAAATTCTATATTCTAAAAAGTTCACCAGGATTCACAATAATTCATATTTTTTAAAAAGTCTACATGAAATTTTTTAAATTTTTTTCTATAAATTTTAAACAAATTTGACCCTAAAATATATTTTTAGGGTCAATTTTGGCGTTCACAATGGTTCACAAATTGATGGACATTATAGTGAATTATTGTGAACCATTTTGAACTAAGAAACAACAAATTCATAATATTCACAAAATTAGTTCACAATGGTTTACACAACACATATTTTTTAAAAAGTCTAAAAAAAATTTTAATTAATTTTTTAGAAATTTTAAACGAATTTTTTCTTTAAAAAATATTTTTTAGGGTCGATTTTGACTTTTACAATGGTTCACAGAATAATGTACATTATATTGTATATTATTATGAACCATTATGAACAAAAACTATTTTTTTAA
>CAODLS011026965.1:0-17945 GCA_948243855.1 Flueggea neowawraea
AACCATTTATATAAGAAATATATCTCATATATATACTAATAAAATAAAATATCGCATAAGAGTGTAAATACATAATAGGTAAAAGTAAATAGACGAACATCCTAAAGTACAAATGTGGAAATCCCGCAACCCAACAACGTATCAATGTAGAGTTCTAAGCGGTGAAGGAGAGCCCGATCAAAAGGGCGTCACTCACCAATAATACTGATGCCTCACTGAGATGGGAAAGCCAAGTAATCGCAGAGCCAAAATCAACCTGAAATGTTAAAGGGTAAGTATAACCCAGTGAGGAATAACACTACAGATCGCCTCATATGTGCGTCACAGAGTCTGGTTTGAAATCATTTCAAATACCACATACAATAGATACGTACACATACATATGCACTCCACATATAATATTCTCATAAAAACATTTCTAAAATCCTTCGCAACCAGAGCAGATAACACGCAATAGACAAAATACATAATATACATATACAGAGTATATACTAGAGGTAGATAGGGACCAGAACAGATAGATAACAGAAGGGGGACAGAGCCACCCATTAGATCAAACAGAGCACGTAGTCTGGCCGGACGCACAACTACCATATTACCTTGATAACTGGGCCTTGACAGGGCATTGGTATACCAAAAGCTACGTTACCTCGTAGCTACGTGTCCCTAATCCAAAGTACATATATATTTATAAAACTGGCAGACAACATAGAGAGCGGAAATCATATGCAGAGAGTACGTATATATATATATACATATGCCGAACACATCAAAAACATAATAATTTTCAAAGGACACAATCTATGTGTCTGAAGCTTTTATTCTCTCACCTGGGAGTTCAAGCAAAGATCACCAGTCAAACACCACTGGTGGGTAGTTGCTCTTGCTGGCAATCACAATGAGTTGTACAGACATAGCCAAACAATTATCAATATGTGGTATTGTGGTAATACTGTAATGCATGACATGCAAATGCAATGCAAATGTGGACCTTCATAGTCGCTCTAAATATAATCCGAAAGTGAATCTATCACCTTCGATCCAAAATTCAAAATTTACATAAAATTACAGTTTAGTCCCCAATCAATGTAAAATTATGTTTTAGTCCCTGCAACTCGACAATTTGTAAAACAATTCCCGAGGTGACTTGGGATTACCAACTCACATTACATAAGTCAGAATTCTTAAATTCTATCTCGAACTTTCAGAAATCGCGAATTAGTATTTGACTCGTAAAATTATAAGTTAGTCTCTATGATTCCAAAAATGACAATATATTCCTTAACTCTCTAAAATTTACAAATCTATCTACTACAGAAAGTATTTGCAAAAACACCCTAAAATCTGCCGCGATAAAAAATATTTGCAAAAATGCCAAAATTACACTTCGTTCAATACCCAATGAAATCAGACATACTTCCTAACTCAAATTCATCCCCTGAACATGAATCCAACCTCCATTTCTACAAATAAACGCAGAATCATCTTAAAATCATTAAAACCCAAGCCTAACCTTAGCTCTTCCAAAAAGTCATCAATTTCTTTGATTCAAAGCTTGAATCATGTTCCTACAAGTCCCCTCTAACCTATTCTAACATCCCTTAGCATTCATTAACTCAGAAATATTAGAAAATCCGAACTCTAGAGAGATTCGACCAAAAATGCATGTCACAAATCAATGCATGAAGATGAGTTAAAAATGAAGAAATGACATTAATCTTACCTCAGAAGTTGTTTAGGAACGTTAGGAGAGCAATGCAGAGGATTTTCAGACTAGTCTGAAGTGAGAAATGGAGAGAAATGACAGAAAACGTCGGGTTGGGTCCGTTTTAAAGCTGTAGATCAAAACGTACCGTTTCAACATTTTCAAAGGCAACATACATCATACTCAATGACAACATACGTTGTGGTGGTGTACAACGTATGTCGTGCCTCACAACGCACGTTGTGATGCATCCAGTAGCCACGTTTTCGAGGAAAACACACATCAATTTATGTTGTTCCTAACCAAAGTACATTGATCATCCTCGTCCCAGATAACGTACGTCATACCTCTACAACGTACGTTATGCTGATTTTCAGATAACGCACGTCTTCCTCAACATACAACGTACGTTGTTCACTCTCCTATTACATACTCGACCTTTCATGCTTCCCTGCATGCATCGGACGTCCTTTGAGGTTCGATAACACCTAATCCTCGACAAAATACGTCTGATTATCTTCAAGATCAATCAGACTCGGTCAGACATCTACAGGAATCCTAACTATAATGGTTGGAATGTTACATAGTCCTTCCTCAATTCCTGTTATTCTTGTGCCAAATAAGGACGAAAAATAGAGGATGTGTGTAGATTGCAAAGCCATCAATAAAATCACTGTAAAGTATCGTTATCCTATTCCTAGATTAGATGATATGCTTGATGAATTGCTTGGTTCTTACTTGTTTTCCAAAATAGACTTGAAATCTGGTTATTATCAAATTTGAATGAATGTTAAACAATTTTTAAGATTAAATATGGATTGTATGAGTGGTTTGTTATGCCATTTAGTCTTACTAATGCACCAAGCACATTCATGAGATTAATGGACCATGTGTTGAGTTAGTACTTGGGTAAATTTGTTGTTGTTTACTTTGATGATATCTTGATTTACTCTAAGTGTATGGAAGAACATATTGTGCATGTGTGTCTTTTATTAGATTTACTTGGGCAAAACAAATTGTATGTTAACCTTAAGAAGTGTAGTTTTTTGCATGGATAAAGTCAACTTTCTTGGTTTTGTAGTGTCTAGTAAAGGTGTTGAAGTTAATGAGGACAAGGTCTAAGCCATCAATGAATGGCCGAGACCTAAAAATGCTAGTGAAGTAAGGAGTTTTCATTCACATGCTAGTTTTTATAGGAGATTCATTAGGGATTTCAGCATTATAGTTGTACCTTTGAATGAATTAGTTAAGAAAAATGTTGGATTTGTTTGGGGTGATGCACAAAAACATGCATTTAATGAACTTAAAAATAAATTGTGTAATGCACCTTTGCTTGCTTTGCCTAACTTTGACAAGACTTTTGAGATTAATTGTGATGCAAGTGGCATATGAATTGGCGTTGTTTTGATGCAGGATCAAATGTCACTAATGTATTTTAGTGAAAAGTTAAGTAGGGCAGCTTTGGTTCGAGCTTTGCAAATATGGCAACATTAATTATGGTCCAAGGAATTTGTGACATACATTGATCATCAAAGCTTAAAGCATTTGAAGGGTCAAGACTAGCCGAATCGTAGGCATGCCAAATGGGTGGAGTTCATCAAAACATTTTCATATGTCATTTAGTACAAGCAAGGTAAAGAGAATGTGGTTACCGATGCATTGTGCAGAAGGTACACTTTACTTAATACTCTTAATGCTAAATTGTTAGGTTTTGATTTTATTAAAGAATTGTATCATAATGATGTTGATTTCGATGATATATATACATCTTGTGGTAATGGGACTGTTTTGGATGATTTTTATTTGTTTAATGGTTTCTTGTTTAAGAGAAATAGATTGTGCATTCCTAAGTGTTCTATAAGGAAATTGTTGATTAAGAAGGCACATGGTGGAGGTTTAATAGGGCATTTAAGGGTAAACAAGACCTATGATATGTTGTTAGAACATTTCTTTTGGCCTAGTATTAAACATGATATGCATAAGGTTTGTGAGCATTGCATTACATGCAGAGACGCTAAGTCTAGGTTGCAACCGCGTGGGTTATACAAACCACTACCTGTTCCTAATGAACCTTGGAAGGATTTGTCTATGGGTTTTGT
Organism: Flueggea neowawraea; assembly: GCA_948243855.1. Taxonomy (NCBI): domain Eukaryota; kingdom Viridiplantae; phylum Streptophyta; class Magnoliopsida; order Malpighiales; family Phyllanthaceae; genus Flueggea; species Flueggea neowawraea. Next base: position 3,805 of record CAODLS011026965.1, read on the forward strand.
CTTTGGATTGCCTAAAACTAGGAAAGGCTGCGATAGTATTTTTATTATGGTTAATAGATTTAGTAAAATGGTTCATTTTATACCATGTCATAAAAATAATGATGCTAAGTTGATTGCTGATTTATTTTTCAAAGAAGTTGTGTGTTTGCATGACATACCTAAAAGCATTATTAGTGATAGAGATGTTAAGTTTTTGAGTCACTTTTGAAATGTGTTGTGGGGGAAGTTAGGAACTATGCTGTTGTTTTCAACTATTTGTCACCCTCAAACTGATGGGCAAACTGAAGTAGTTAATAGGATTTTGACTACTTTGCTTTGGGCAATCATTGAAAACAACATTAGGATTTGGGAGGATTGTTTATTTGTGGAATTTGCTTACAACACTACACATTGTTCTCCATTTGAGATTGCTTATGGTTTTAATCCACTTACTCCTCTTGATTTATTGCCGTTACCCCCCTCCCCTCTAAAAACAGTTTGATGTTGATTCTAAGACATATTTGGTGAAGAAGTTATATAAGTAGGTTAATGAGAAGATTGAAAAGCAAAATGCTAAAATAACTTCACGTGAGGAAATAAGCCAATGATTTTTCAGCTTAGAGATTGGGTTTGGGTACATTTTCACAAGGAGTGATTTCCACGTCAAAGGGAGTCTACGCTAAACCCAAGGGGAGATGGTCTTTTTCAAATCCTTGAAAGGATTAATGACAATGTCTACAAAGGGGACCTACTAGGTGAGTATAATCTTAGCACTTCATTTCATGTAGCTGATTTGAGTCCTTTTGATGTAGGTGATGCTTTAGATTCGAGGACATATCCTTTTGAGGGGAGGGCAAATGTTATGGAGCAGTCTATAGATCAAATTCAACATGGTCATATCAAAGAGTGTCCAGATCAAATTCAACATGGTCATGTCTTGGCCTAAGCTTCAAGACAAGGATCAAGTACAAGATCAATGTGCTTCTAATCCAATTAGCTTGCCTCCAGGACCCATAACAATGTCTCGATCAAAGAAATTTCAACAAGCATTGATCCATGATTTGCAAGGTTTGGTGAACTTGGCTAGTGAAGACTTGTAAAGTCATCAAAGATTTGGAACAAGTTCAGTCCAAGTCCAATACAACTTAATTCAAATCTAAGTTACTAATGAGATTAATTAAGTATGATTTAAAGGGTTGGCAAAATTTATCATTTGAGATAAATTAGTTTCCTATTTTAATTTACTTTTATGACAATTAGCTTACAATTAGGAATCCTAGTTTAATGGTAATTAGCTTTATTTTAGGAGTCATAATTCATCAAGGACAGTTATGTATGACTATTTAAACATTCTTAGCCGAATTATTGGGATAGATTTTAATGTTTAACTTAAAGGTTGTTTGCTTTTATCATTGTGTTCTTGAGTAGAATACATGTTTTAATGAATATTCAAGGAGTTTGATCACGTTCTTGTGGAGTGTTTCGAAATTAGAATTCAGAAACGAGTTTTCTTTATTCTAATTATTTGATCAATCATCTAAATAATTTGTTTTATAACCATTCGTAGGGGTTAAAACCAAATTGGTGTTGAGATTTTTATGTTAATGTGTTGAGGGTCTAAATGCATAAAAGGATTCTCAAACTTATTCATGAAGGTTTCGTATTAGAATTGAGTGACTTTAAGATTCTATATGAGTTCGATGTTTTGGTGCGAGGAGATAAGATAACGATGACACAAGACAAGTGTTTACGCTTTAAATATGTTTAAAGTTGATGACAAAAATGGTGTTTGAGTTTGTGTAAAAAATCAATGAGCAGTTGATGGAGAAACAAAATGACAATTAAGTGGAAAAGAGGAAAGTGATAATAACAAGAATGTTGTGAGACACATTTATCACTTAACTAATTGGTTAAAGTTTGGAATTCCCCTGTTCAGTCATCTTGAAAAGATTTAATTGCATAGTCAAAGACTTTTCGTCCGGAAATAATTAAGTACTTCATATTATAATTTCAAAAAAAAAATCTAATAATATTTGTCAAGAAGAATGGACGGGATTAGCGATAGACCTTATAAATTCAAACATTTCTTACAGTGTCATAGCTTCAAATAAAGATTTAAAAAGGTGAAGTTTGTCAGATTTGCTCATGCAACAACGACATAAAGAATTAAATTGTCTATTGCTAACAAATACACTAGGGTGACAAAGAATACAATCAACAATCTTGATTGAGGCATGATCAAGTAATTTGATGTGCCAAATATTGAGACTAGAGGTAAAGGCCTAAGAGAAAATGAAAGAATGGACAACAGGAATAGAGTAGAGACCATCATCAATTGCACTCTTGTAAAGAATAATTTGAGTTGAAATTTTCTTAATCAAAAAATAAGAAGGAGAAAATACCAACGACAATCGTTGGATTTTGAAAATTCATAAATGACTGAAGTCAGAAACATGCATAATAGTTTGTTAATTGAAATTGGTGACCATATTAGAGATAAGAGGTTGTATGCTATTACTTATTGTAATCTCTGCAACATTAGAATATTATGGCTGATAGAAAGATTGTGATCTAAATTTGCACAAGGTGATGAGTGACATTACTGTCAAGGATCTAAGTTTGACTTTTTAGCTAGCTAGAAGGTGGCGAAGTAAGTAGCTAGGAACTATACAAAGTGTGGCGAGGGGTAGGGGTGGGCGACGAGCTGGGCCGAGCCGGAAGGTATTTTCCTAGTCCGGTCATACGGGTCTGGCTGGGCCCAGTTGAGCGGGTCAGGTGTCCAGTCCAGGCCCGCCCATCCAAAAGGCCGGGCCGCCTTGCTGGTCAATTTTTTTTATAAAAAATATTAACATTTTATATTTTTTTATCAAAATATAATTTAACATATAGTTTATTATGTAAATTGTACTTTACCAAAATATAATCTAACATATACTTTATTTGGTCTCTAAACCAATTTATTAATAATTATCGTTATGTTAACCTGAAAGAGAGTAAAAAAGTCACACCTATAATTAAAAAAATGTAAAAAATGATAAGTATTAGAGAAAAAACTCATTATATTTGTTGATAAATTTTAATAATATAGTATTCAATGTAAAAAAATTGATACTAAAATTAAAATTAGTACTCTCAACAAATTAAAATGACTAAAATCTTACAATTTTGTTTCATTAAAGATTATTACTTTTTTAGTTTTTAAATTTGAACATTTATTACTATTAGAAATATTGGTTCGTTCATGATGAGTTGATTAGTTTGAACCCGGTTTCATCAAGACTTAGGTGTCTTGTTCACGAGCTCAACTCTATTAAATAAGCTCTAGTTGAGTAAGTGAGAAAGATGTGCTTTGTATATGTTGCAGGAAATTTGCACTAGTGATACCTTTGTTCACTCATGATTCCTGCACTAATGTAGACCTTGTGCAATATCTAGATAACAAACTTGTCGTGCATCCCGACAAATATATAATACTAAAATTTCATAATTTTGTATCATAAAAAATTTCGTGTTATATTTGATTTTAGTGTGAGTATTTAGTACTACAAACCAATGTTATCAGAATCTGATTGGATTAGCCTATCTGACAGGTTCATGTTATTAGAACCGGACTAGACTAGCTGGTCAAATCGATGAACCAGTCAGTTAACCAATACAGTTCATACTAATGGATCAGTTTGTAATCGAACCAGCTATGAACCGATTTTGAATTGGCAGTTGAATTGATAAACCAGTGGTTTGACTGGTTTTTAAAAATCGGTTCTCCCATTTTAAAATCGAAAATTAAACCTTTTTTACTTAATTATGTAAGAATTTGAAATTAAATACATAATTTACATTGCATTTTATGAATTGAAGGAGTTTTTTTTTTTAAAAAGAAGAAGAATTGAAGGAGTTATTGCTTAGTCTTTAATATTTGTTTAATTTATAGAACTTTTCAATATATATAAATATATATTTTTATATATTTTTTATTTTTGTGGTTCAACGAGTGAAACCACTGATTGAACCAATGAATTAGTCCCTTATCTGATTTGATGGCTAGTCCAGTTCTGATAACATTGTTATAAACTCATACTTAAACATTTAGTACTCTTAATGAATTTTGTAGTACTAAAATCTTTTAAGTTTGTATTTTTTTTATAGAATTTAGTATTATATTTGATTTTGACTTGAACATTTAGTAATATAAATTCATTCATGATACTAAATTATTTAGTATTCTCAATGAATTTATATAACTAAAATCTCATGATTTTATATCTTATCAAATTTAGTACTGTATTAATCTTTTTTTGAACATTTAGTACTATAAACTCATTAACAATACTAAATCATTTAGTACTCTAAATGAATTTATAGTACTAAAATATTGTAATTTTGTATCATAAACAATTAATATTATATTAATTTTAGTTTTGAACATTTAGGACTATCAATAATTCATGATACATATCTTTTAGTACTCTTAATGAATTTATAGTACTAAAATATCGTGATTTTGTGTTATAAGAAATTTTATATGAATGGGGTGTATACTTCTAGTACTCTAAATGAATTTATAATACTAAAATATTATAATTTTGTATCATAAAAAAATTAATATTATATTAATTTTAGTTTTGAACATTTAGGACTATCAATAATTCATGATACATATCTTTTAGTACTCTCAATGAATTTATAGTACTAAAATATCGTAATTTTGTGTTATAAGAAATTTTATATGAATGGGTGTATACTTCAATCAAATTTAATTTTCTGAACTAATGACTCTTATCATCTTGTCTAAATCTGTCCACTGAAATAGTGGACTGAAAATACCATGTAACTTAGTTAAGTGGAAATTATAAGCAACGCAATATACTTAATTAATATGTCAAATTCCTTCAATAGATGATGTGTTTGAAGAGCAGCTTAGCGCAATTGATCATTTAGTCAATGTGCATAAATTTGGAGGTAGCATAGCTGAGAAAGAAAGAATACTGACTTCATTCTTACTAACTAGGATCATGAACAGTTGGTCGCCTGAAGAATGAAAATAAATAGTAGTAAGTCCATTTTCTATTAATTTATAATTGGTTGAAATAGATCATATTTCCACTAATTATCTGAGGTCCATTGAACCGTTAATTTAAGGCCACGGGAAATGCAAGCACCAAATTTAGTTGCTTGCTTTCTTCAAAAATGTAATTGTCAAGTTTTCAGCACGAAAATGTGGGATCAAGGTTCATATGGAACAGTTAACTGGTTTGGTTTGGTTGATAATTACTTGCCTTGACTTTGTCATTGAAAAGCTTCTTCCATTTCCATGGAAGCAGTTTTGATTAGATATGGATATTCGTAATAGAAACACGAATTAATTTGATCCGAAATAGCTCTAAAACTGTGTGAAGTGCATCTTTAATTTGCGGGTAAAATGTCTCATCCAAACGTGAAAGCAATAAGCAGCAAACGCCGGAACAAGCATGTCAACTTTCGTTCACTGGACCCCTTACTTCAAAGCTAAAATTAACTCACAGAGTATTGCTTGAGGTCGTCTTTTTGCTTTTGGACTCGACAATTATTTGGACGCCTTTTCGCCTATTTTTATTCTCCATGCGATTCTGAATAATTTTTTGATCGCCATTCATCACTCACTCTAAATTAACCATACATTTATAATTTGGCATATGGTGCTCCCGAGAACTGGAAAAGAAAAAACTGCAAGCAGTTCGATGCATCGTTGATGATTTTATCTGGGAAGCAAAAAGCGCCATTTGAGTTGATATCGCGTGTAAAGTGAGGAGTTATTTTTACAGCCGGAACTTTGATATCTGCATTTTTACGGTTTAAGTAATGTCAGTCTGTTCACATTTTAAAGCTAAAAAAGTTTTTTTTTGGTCGAAAAAAGAGAGTTGGGAGCTACCGATAAGTGGCGTACTCCTGTTGGGTGTTACCATACAGATTTAAACCGAAATGTACCCTCTCTGTTACGGGATGTTCCTTTGAGCCATAACTGACACCCGACACGGACTTAGACCTGTGCACGAGTGTGGTCACCGTAACACCTCACCGAAAACAAGCGGGTCAGATCTGAACAACTCAGCTCATTGCGATACGGGTCCGAGTGACAACCGGATAAATCCGGACTTACGTCGTTCTCACGTCTCGAACCCGCACCGCAAATCAATGCCAACATGCCCTGTTATGCTCGGCCACTTCTCGGGAGATAAAAAACTTGTAGTATATAGCATAAGATATTTTTTAATAATTGATAAAAATAAATAATAAAAAAATAAAAACGTAACAACTTTTTAATAAAATTAATTATACATAATATATTATATATTTTTAAAAATATGTTACATTATATCAAACAAGACCATAGAGAAAAAGAGAGATTAATTAATGATTTGGATGGATGAGACCAGACTGTAGTTGGTGACATGCAGACAAGAATAGTGGAGACAGGCGACAACAGCGATAGGGAGGGTCAAGGGTGGATGGGATATTTGAAAGTTGAAATTTTTGAAGGGAAAAGGCGGCAAACAACCCTACTCCCCACCCATTCCCCTGATAGAATACAAGGCCTTTTCCTTTTCTTCTTGTCTCCTCCCCCTTCCCAACCCCTACATACAACACAACACTCACTTCCTTCCTCACTCCTCCGATTATTCTTCTCCGCCACCGCCTCTCTCTCTCTCTCTCTCTCTCGCAGACTAATAATCCACTTCAGGTTCCTCTTCTCACTCCTCTCTCTATTTTTCTTTATTTGCTTTCTTATTCCCGTTTAAGCAAATCAAATCGGACACTTCTTACTTCAATTTTACTTATTTAGTGCAACTAACAACTACTAAATCACTGCATCTCATATTGTATATATGCTTATCATATTTCTTTTAATAAAATAGTTCGATCAATGCAATTCATTTCCATTTTAAATTATTTTAGATCCAAATTGGCGCACATATTCTTATGCTCGATTCTCTCACCAATAGGTAATCCTGTTAATTTAGTTAGCTATTTGATTTAATTAGTTTTACACTGCTGTAGCAAGATTTTGGATATTTGTTTAAAATTTTAAGTATGAATCTATGTTATGCGTGTTCAGACGTAAACAGAGCAGCTCTGTAGTTTCAGTAATTTTACAGTTATTTGTTTGAATCGATGTGATACTCTCCATTGAGGTGGCTTTTGGAATGAATTCTTGTTCATTTACTGTGTGGAGCAGGGAAAGGTATCGGAGATTTTCCCTGGAGGCATCTTCTGCCGCATGTACTTGTAGCTACCATTTCTTTTTTTTTTTGGCTACCATCTCGAGTTTTTAATCCTCCTTTTTCTCTTCATTCATGTTTAAACACATTGCAAATGTTAGATTTTTACCATTGTTTGCTTTATGACATGCATAGTTGTTAATGAGACCGTGGAAAACATCCCTTTAGATCTTAACCTTGAGGGTAGCATTCTTAAGATTTATTGTTCAATGTTTTCTGTGGTTTCTACAGTTACAACATTAATTCGTGTATTGTTTCAGATTCAAGTTGTTGATGGCTGAAATGAAGCAGAGTGTCACACAGATGCTGGAAATGATGGAACACGACGGCGCGTCTCTGGCGAAGAAAGCTGAATTGTCGAAGGACACAAACCCGGATTTGATTCCACTAATTGAGGAATTCTGCTCCATGTATCAGTCACTGGCCCAGCGCTACCATCATTTGACAGCACAGTTATACGAGGGTGTACCGCCACAATCTCCTCTGCTCACTCCGGATCAGAAGCTGCCTCTTCACCCGTCTAATCGTCGAGCTGGGTCTGTTAGTTCTGGCGATGCTGTTTCTGATCTTTCATTCAAGGAAGGCTCTGAATTTTCACCGTCAACCTCATCTGACTCCGAATCAGAGTCTTTCAATTCCGCCGGTAATGCTTATTTCAGCCTAGCAACGAACGGGCTGCAGCACAAGATTGTTGAGCTGGGATCTGAGCTCCCAATCATGCAACACAAATTGCACTTGAATGAACAAATTTGTGCAGATGATACTGAAGATAATGGGAAATATGGGAGTCTGATTGGGAGAATTACAACATATGAGGAGGAGCTCAGGATTACAAAGCAGAAACTCCAACTTTCAGAAGATGAGATTGGGAGGCTGAAGATGGAGCTCGAAAGGAGTGAATTTCGTGTAGAATTGCAGACTCTGCTAGAATCAGCATATAGAGATATTAAGGTGAGAGAAGCTGATGTTGAGGTTGAGAGGAGACGAGCATTGGAGCTGGAACAAAGAACAATGGAGATTACAAAAAAATTAAATTGTCAGCTGGAATTGGCTGAGGAAGAAATAGCCGTGTTGAAGTCCAAGCTTGATTCACAAAGTAACCAGGTTCTTGATTTGCAGGAGAAAATTGGTCTGTACAAGAATAATATATCTGATCGCAATAACGAGATCAGTGCCTTAAAAGTTGCACAGTTTGATTCCCAGGATAAATTCTCTCTGGAAAAAGCGCACCTGTTGTCCGAAATATTAGTTTTAACAGAGAAACAAAACTCATTGGAGGCAAGGCTGGAGGAATGGGAATTACAAGGGAAATCCTTGGAGGATGAGTTAAGGCAATCCGAGGCCTCAAAAATGGAAATGAGAGATTTGCATGAAACACAAGAGGCTGAGTTAGTAGGAGAAATTAGTCAGTTGAAGGTTGAATTGGCTGACAGATGCGGACATGTGGAAGCTCTAAATAAGAACCTTGACAATCTCAAATTTGAATATGATATGCTCATGGCAGAGAAAAATGGGATGGCTGCTAAAATAAACACCCTCATTATTGAAGTGGGTTGCAGAGATGATCAGATAAGGCAGGAGGGGCAGCTGCAGCAGATGCACATGGAACACAAGGAGCTCATTGCTGAAGCTGATGGAGCAAGAAGAGAAGTAGATGAATTAAGATCAAGAGTAATAGAAATGAAGAAGGAAGTGGACAGACAGAGAGTTGAGATATTAGCAGGGGCAGAGGAGAAAAGAGAAGCAATAAGGCAGCTTTGCTTCTCCCTGGATCATTATAGGAGCGGTTATAAGCAACTTTGTCAGGTTTTTATTAGTCACAGGATGCACGCAGTTAGCGCTTCCTAAGATCTCATTGGCCTCTCAAAGTCTCGTGCCCCTTGTATCCTTTACAAATATTTTGCAAGTTTTAGTTAAGAACTCTTATTGGCTGTCTTGGCATTTCTGGTTTTGATTGCCAATTTTGATGAAAATCAAATGCTGGCCGATATTCAATTTGGTTTGGATAGTTATGGACTTGCTTCTGTATTGGATGGATAATTATTGAATTTGTACCTTGCTCTAGTTCAATCAAAAGACACTTGGAGCTTAAATATGAGGTGAAAAGCTTCTCTCATTTTCATATGATGCAGAGATTAGAAGCGTTAATGGCATTAAAGAGTAATCTCTCATGATATCCCAAAGAAGCCTAAAATTTTATAGACCTGCATTTCTATTCTGGGTCAAGGTCAAGCAAGTTAGTGTGTGGAAATTGGAAGTCTTTGGAATGATTTTTTCTTCATTAGAAGATAAAAGTCCTTGTGCGTGGTGCCGGACAGCGCATAGCTTATAGAGAATTCAAAATCAATCAAGAATTTTAAAAATAAAAATTTGGCCTGGGTACCAATTACTCAAGCTAAGCAACTTTTATTCGTCGTAAGAGTATTTTCTTGGGTGGTAAGGTGCCACCTAGGCATTGACTGTTCCCGGCGGTCCATTGGTTGGCTTGGAACATCAAACTCCCTCGACTGTAATTTTCATAGTTTGGACAAATATCCATCAAATAATTCGATATATTTTTATTTTCACATTGACAAGGTGTTATTTGTCTTTTTCTTTAAGCAAGTGGATCCATAGTTATTTGTACAAATTGACATTCGACTTTGTGATGGTCATCAGGAATTTGGGCAGATTGTGTTATAAGGTGGAATTTGGACAGTTTAGCATATAATAAGTTATATGATTCTCTAGAACTTGGACTTGGTCATTGCGGAAGCTGAACTGGAAGATGACAAGGGCACTAGCTGCTGATTCAATTAAACAATCTGTAGCTTTTCTTTGAAAATTAAATAGACCGCAAAAATTAGTCAAAACTAGTTAACCTCTGAAACGTCAAATGCTTGAATCAAATTAAGAAAGAAGGCATTATATACAGAGAATAAAAGTAAAAAGAGAGATACGTGGGCATGGCACCTATCAAAGGAAAAAAGGAAAGACAGGGGAGGGAGCTTTACAGCTTTGTGGGCTTGGAGATCCATTCCATGGGACACGTTTAGGATGTTTGTTTGAAGTTGTGGGAGGGGCAGATTACAGCTCATCATCACACTTTTCCTTCTATTTCCCCGGTTGACTTTTGCTTCCACTCCAACCTCAACTCATATCATCCTTCCCTTGTTTTTGCTTAGAACAAAATAAAATATGGAACAGACAAATAAAATTGGTACAGTAGACCATTAATTGCCAAATACAAGTTGATCTGCGGAGACTAAAAATGGATTGCGCAAAAGAAGAAACCAAAAATGGGATGCATCAATCAAGATAACGGTCATGCGAGGAATACAAGCGTAGAAGAGGTAGATTTGTACTGCAAAGAAAACAAAAGAAATGATGACATGTAAAATAAGCAGAGAAGATAGAGGGAGCACTTTAAATATCAAAGGCGCCGACTTTTATAACTCTGCATCCTCTCCACCTCCCCTTCCCTCCCTCATTACTCACACACCCACACTTTACTTTGTGTCTCTCCACCCAGATTCTCTTTCTTTTCCATTCATCTCCCTCTTCCACTCCTGTTGTAGGGTTGTTTCGTTTCGATGATGAGTCGCTCAGGTCTGGTGTTGACTGCAAATTTAATGTATTTGTTTTGAATTTAGCAAAGCCCAACCCACACTTACACCCGCCTCTCTGTTCCTTTCTACTACCAATAGCCTTAGCCTCCCACTTTTTTCTTAATCAAACTTATTATTATTTCACACTCAGAGAGAGGAAATCAAGGTTGAAATTTCGTTTCTATATTTCTTCCGTTTTCGAAACAAAAATCAGAGGAAGAAGATTACGATGAGGACCAGGGTGGAGTAAGCTTTGCACCCACGAGAAGAATATTTTCCCTTTTATTTCCTCAAACTCAACCGCAACCAAACTCATTCGCATATTCATCTCCCTCTCTCTCAAAAGTGAGAATGATTTGAATGAGAAAACAGGCGAGGTGAGGCATCTGAATCTCCTGTTCTAATTTAGTTTGTAAGTATCTGATCCATTCCAATTCAGTTTGCATTCTCATAAGATCCGACTTTGCGACTTGTTATTTTGTTTCAGTCATGACTTTGGTGTTTCATGCTGGGGATTTTACATCTTTTAGTATATGGTAGTTTTGTCTTCTTCTTGTTTCAGTTATCTTGTTTCTCGTGTCACATGCTCCTCCTGATCTACCAACGCGCATTTGATTTGCAACCTACTCTCTTTCTTTCTTGCATTTTTAGCCTTCCAACCTTCTTCATTTCTATTTTTAAATACTTTACCCTTTCCTTGTTTAATCCAAGTTTTAATCTAATTTTCCTCTTTTTGTTTTTTGTCAAAGATATCAACCCATACAATACAGGTTAGTTGTTGTCCCTTGTTTCTATTGGTATTTGTTTTGATATATAGTATAGATCTGTTGCCTCTGCCGGACATTCACTAAACTTTCATAATTCTCTTGTCTTGGCTCTGTTGTTGAATTCATATTCAAATCCTCTCAAGTATATTACATATGGTTTGATGGATTGCAGGTCAGGTGATGTCCTAGTCTTACAACTATTCATATTCTTGGTCATCAGAGCAGAAGAACACTTTAGGTGAGTTTTGGAGCAACATGGCTAGTGGACAGACTGTTAAAATTCAATTTGTTAAATGCCCTGCATGCCGGGAGATCCTTCCAGAGCCACCAAATGTTCCGGTATACCAGTGCGGTAACTGTGGCAAACTTCTCCAAGGTAAACTTTAAGATCAAGTGCATGAGATTTTGGCATTTCCATGGCACATGTTAAGGAGCTCAGCTCTTCTAAACAGTTTCGTTATTGTAAACACCACCATCTGTTCGAGTTCTTTTATACATTATTTCCATGAGAGATTTGTCTACTGACTTGTACACCTGTTCCCTCTTTTGTCAATCTTACCTGTCCTGCTTACCTGAAGTTTTGCTCTTATTTGTTTTCTATCTTCATGTAGCGAAAAATCAAAAAAGAGATGCCACATCCTCCTCCGGATTACATGATGCAGACACTGCTCAGAATGCAATGTTGGGTAATGATTCTGCAGAAAAGGAATGTAGTAGCTCAACTCATGGAGGAAGTTTGCATTCCTCTGGTGAGTGTTCGTTGGATCAGAACAATGGAGGCAATCAGTTAGTGTCGGCAAATCGCAACAGTAAGGAGCTTCATCCAGTAAGATTACCAAATGAAGAAAAAACCGATGCATCTGATGGGGATGAATCCAAGGATGATGACCAGCTTGGAGGTTTAAATCTATCCAATGCAAACATCAAGGATGATGGTGCTAAACATGAATTTGAGAGTCCCAGTAACAAGAAACTTAGGGATGTTAATTTAGTCGACGAAGACGTCAACTATGGTAATGATCCAAGTGAATCTTCATGTTGTGCTATTGAGCAGCATGGAGTTCGCGATGATGTTGGTTCATCAACTGAGCTTGCTCCTAGTGAGAATGAAGAATGGTCCCAAATAGCACTAGCAGACTCAGAAACTGAGGTCATTGATGGCTCACCATTAGTAGGATCAGAAGCACAAGTACATACCAAAAGCAAAATTGATCATGATCTCAGAATGTCAAAGAGTGATGTGCTGATTGACGAAAAGGAAACTAGATTGTCATCAGGTCTTGCAACGCACAGACCAAGAGGAAGCATTTCATCTGATCTTCCTGTATCATCTACTAATGACGATCTGGAACCAACTCAAGAAAATGTTCAACATGACTTCAATTTTGTGAGATCTACAGACACATTTGGAACCACAGATTTTGTAAATCCCAGCTCTGAGCTCAGTGGTGATCTCATAGATTTGTCTAAATCTCCAATAACCAGAAGTGTCCGTGCATATTATGATGATGGTGTCTCTTCTTGCGAAGGAACAGATGATCAGTTCTCTGATCGATATCTACACACGTCTAAGAGTCCTTACAAAGCCTCAAATTATGCTGCTTCTGAAGAGAGGCCCAAAAGGGAAAAATTCCAGGCTAACAGGAATTCTGAGCTCAAACATCAGTTTAGGAATTATGCACCATATGTGTCTGATAAGACACGTTATGCTGTGAAATCAAACAATTTGACTTCACATGAATTGCTGGAGCATACAAAACCTATGAATCAAGACAGAAACTGGGGCAGATTAGAAAGAGATGAATATACCTCTCAGTTGCCTTTCCACCAGTCGGGTTTCCAGACTGGCCACCAAAGCAGCAATATTTCCAATCCACTAAGGAAAGCCTTCCATTACAACTCAAGCTTACATTCACATGACCAGCCTGCTTACTCGGAGCATGAGAAGATAAAGCTGTTGAGACTGTTCTGTGAGTTGGAGGATCAACTTAACAAAACATGCTTCATGGATGAACAACCAAATTGAAGGTCTCCTGCTGTAGACAATTGGAAGGACCACCACGTTCCTATGTATTATGGCCATGAGGAAGATTTTCATAACTATTCTGGGTATCCTGAAAGGTTTATGGAGGGAAGCAACTGGCCTCAACAGGGTACATACTCACATGTGCCCTTTCAAGAAGAAGCAACCACCACCACCAGCAGACACCAAATTGATCACTCCATGTGTTGCTGTCCTCGGGACAGGCGGTACTCTGCACAATTACCTCTGAGTGACCATTATCGCACTAATGGGTTTTGCAAGGTTCACTCAGGCGTAAACTTTCATGGCTCCTATGGCTCTTGTCCCTTGAGTCCCCAATGGCACAAAGACTCTGAGTTTCCCATGTACCATCGTGGGCCATTGTCCGATGATCAAAGACACCGAGAGAATGCGGCCAAAAACTATTTGAGGGCCAAAAATTACTCAGGTAAGCGGCATCTGAGGCCCGTAGCAGGAGGTGCCCCTTTTATTACTTGTCCTTGTTGCTTCAAACAGCTGCAGCTACCTG
>CAODLS011027325.1:0-15496 GCA_948243855.1 Flueggea neowawraea
ATTGGTATACCAAAGGCTACATACCTAGTAACACAGGTGTCCTTACATCGAAAACCAAAGCGTACTATCTTATAGTACAAAATCATATCATGCAATCCAACACTTTAAATCATATCATCGATATATAATACATATATACCATTTCAAATCCAAATCCAATTATTTCACAAATAACCAGTTCTATCTCAGCCAATCTTTTAGATTAGTCTTTTTCGGATACATATATTCGACACATCAAAAACAAATAAATCGAGTTCGAGACACAACCAATGTGTTTGAAGCTGCTATTCACTCACCTAGCAATCCAAGCCAAAGCACCAGTTAAGTCCCACTCGTCGGTGGCTGATCTCGCTGGCAAGGACAGGAAGCTGTACACATAACACATCACAAATATCACAATACGGTACTGTGGTAAACACCAAATGCATGATATGAAATGCAAATGCAAACTCTCAAAGTCGCCTAAACAAACGAACGTGAATCCATCACTTTCTAGCCAAAGATCATGCTTCATTCGGTTCCCAACGGAATCGAGCATACTCATTAACTCAAATCAATCTCTTGAACATGGATCCATCCTCCAACAGCACAAATAAAGTCAAAATCTTTCCAAATCTCAACTATGAATCTTAAACTTCCAAGACACATGCCAAATAACTAGTCAAATCTCTAAACCCAGTTCAAATTTGTGAAGTTATAACTCATATCTATTAAGATACATCAGAAACAACACCAGATTTGACAAGAAATTCAGTAAAACCCTTAACCCTAGTTGTAGAGAAACCCATTTGGTTCAAATACAAAATCGCACGAAATCGATGCTAGAACTTCAAGCTACTAGTCCCACACAACCATAATCTAACTCTCATTGACTCGTATTCCATCAAAAATGAAAAGATCCGAACCAAATCTCAAGTTCGGTTGGAACCCTAGAATGCCTAAATGCAACGTGAAATAAAGAAAAGAAGAGATTAATGGATGTTTCTTACCTCTAGATCCATTGTAGAAGCAAGGAGAAACAAAGAAAATCACATAGAAGTAAATGATAAAGTTCTCTAGTGGTTGAGACGAGTTTTGACTGAAGGAATGGTAGGTAGGGGTATTTATAGACTCACGGGCTAACACATCGCGTTTCACGCACAGTCGCCCAGAAAAAATGGATTTAAGTGAACAGTAGCATCCCACACAATGTACGTTGACAGTAGATCTGAAGCCCCACATTCTGATCTACAATCTACGTGCGTTCCACCCCCTACTGTGTGCGTAGAAGGCCTCAGCGTGCCCACGGGTCCCACCCAAAGGATGAACAACGTGCACATCAACCCATAGAACGCGTACAATCCAAACAAGGCTCTCGACTGACTCATCCCCGTCTACATGCATAGTATTCAATATTATGTACGTAGATGACCTCCAGTGTACGTTGAACTCAACGCCCATTCACGGTCAAGTTTCAGGCCTCGACTACGTGCACAGTACCCTGTACTAAGCACATAGATGACCTTCAACGTGCAAAACATATGCAACACAACCGTCAAACTCATAACCAACTCAATGGTCAACATCCCAACTCGAAATCACTTTGAAATACTACAAGATTCCAGCTAAAATAAGCGGGATATTAAAAATCCCTTCCTCCTCTTAGTCTTGTCGTCTTCGAGCTCTACCAATCCCAGTCGCATTGTTGTCGCCATTTTTGTTGCCTAGGAAGATGGGTTATCTTGCCACCAGAAAGAAGGAAACTTATGACGTTGCTGGAGAAGGAGTTGCAGCTTGGCTTAGTGAGTCCCTTTCGGCTCCCTCTGATTTTTTTTAAATCTTTTTAGTTAATTCAAATGTACAACACCACTTCTTTGAAGCCAAAAGCATGCTTTTGGACTTGATTGTAATTTTCACTGTCAAACCCTTCATTTTCATATAATTATACTATAATATGTAATTATAGTCACAAAACATGTATTCTTATAGATCATTCATATCCAAATGTACATATCAAAATTTTGTTCACAATATATGAACAAGCTAAACAAAAGTACATGTACCACTCAGAGGATCCTTTCAAAACTATATGTATGATGATAACATGATGCAGTGGAGAAAGAGTGTTGGATTAAGCCGAATAACCTATGTTCCATGTAGATACGTTGATCAACCTCATGCTTGATAAACTTCCAAAAACTGTCTGATGCTAAAAACTTGGAAAAATATTAGCATTTTATATGAGTCTCTACGCAGTGAGAAAAACTGTCATCGATATATATACAGCAAATAGGATATGCATCCATATATATATATATTAATCATACAATATGTAATGATGCAAGTGAATGCAATTCTAATTTTATTTTGAATCTTGGCCAGAACATGAAAGGTCTTAACCCGAGTCCTATACTGTAAATCTGCAAAGACATACGGTCTCGAACTATAAGCCAACTGGAGATCTATGAACTATAAAGACTTTAAGTCTCCAATCATGTATTGTATCTGTAGAGACATTTGGTCTTGAATCATGTAATGCATATGTAGAGAAGTTTAGTCTCGAATCATGTAACTATAAGAGAACTTAAGTATGTTGGCCAAATCCGCCTTTTAAATCGATAATACAAGTGACATATGCCAATTTAATCTTTAGTCAAACTATGCATATTCACTGTAACTGTAACTATAAATCAAATGATGTCTATATTTTGGATAAGGATAAGCCAAATCATATGAGCGTCTGCCCAATAACGATAAATCAAATCATATGAGCATTTGTCTGATGACGATGAATCAAATCATATAAGCATATATTCGATAACAATAAATCAAGTCATATACACTATTCGCGATAAACGATAAGTCATATTCGATAAGATCATACCATATTTCATGCATTTGGCTATAGCGGGTTCGCAAACAATTCAAATACACGTGTCACTTGTAAACAATACCAAATATCTCATATATTTGCATATGTAGTAAACAAATCACTCTTCATAATATTATATTCACATATCAAGACAAACTATCAAAATGGGTACATTTCATATCATATAGCAAATAAGTGGAGACATCTCCAGTTTCTACTCACATGTACTTTTGATATATTTATACTAAGCACCGATGAGTTTTAGTTCTTTCATCTACAAGTATTTGGGTCCTCTGGATCTACATAATATTAAAACTACGTAACGTCCCTCTGTAAAATTACACATTAGTCCCTTAGTTACAATTTCTTATTCAATTTAGTCCATATGTCTTAGCGAATGACGTAAACTCTGAATTTATGTAATCTGTGGACTAATTATGTCTCAAACTTAGAAGAATCTGTTCCTTTTATCTTCTACTGTTCTATTATAAGAACATTTTAGGTCAGTCCCTACCATTGAAAATATAGCACAACAGTCCCTATTGTGGTTTTCTTAGTTAAGCTCAACTAAACAGCCTGTGTTATATTTAACATTTCCAAAGTTATAGATTTTCAATTAACTTTCTGTAAATTGTATGTGAAATTTGACATTCTAAGATTTCTAGACATATAAAGTAGGATTCCTAAGTCAATTTGTACAATTTATAGAAAATTTATGACTATCGTCTGTTCTGCTTCTACTTAAGGACATATTGAGAATCACCTAATTTTATGAAAATTTCTCATCCACTTTTCCAAATAAAGTTTCTAGGGTTTCCAAAATCTTGTTACAAATAGACTATTCCTACAATATCTATGATTAGGGCAGTTCATACTATTTCAACCATAAATATAAAACTACTTATAATTTGATTAATCTCTTTTACGGACATCTACAGGACACATAAATATACAAGTTTCATTGTTTGAGTTTCCTATAATTCGGTCTCTAACATGTTCAAAAATATGAATGAAGTAGAGACTAGTCAAGAGCTATTATGAGTTCACAATTACCTTTTCTTTGTTTAGGCTCTTCTTTGGAGGAATTGATGGTCAATCGTGTGCGGGAATGTTTTGGACGAATTTTGTGACCAGAAGTTGATTGTGTTGATGTGGATGTGTTTGAACAAAAAAAAGAGTTACATATATATGTAATAGGTTGCCAACTTCACCAAAAAATATCTCCCTTTTTTTTCATTTTGATCTTATGTGAACTAATGAGTCATGTGTTCATTAAAAACTTGAGCATGTGGACAAATTTTGTCTTAATTTACTTGATAATTAACAAGTTTTGGCTTAACATTTAAACATATTGATAACTATTGTCTAGAGAGTTTTGCCATGTGTTACATTTTATGTGATAATTATCTACAATACATATGTGGATTAGCTAGTCTTTATTTTTTTACCACATGTACTATTTATTCTCATTTTAGTCTCTAACTTATCATACCTCATGCACATTTTATCTATAACTTAGAAACTTTTATTATATTCTAACCTTATTCGACATAATCTACAATAATATTTCACTTATAAATGATAGACTATATATCATGAAAAATGCATATGCAATGCACGTACCAATATATTATGCTATGCGCAGTTAATTTAGGGTTGGGTGTTACATTCTTCCCTCCTTAAAAGAATTTTGTCCTTAAAATTCAATACTTGTTTTCTCAAATAATTGAGGAAATCGATATCTCATGTTCTCTTCTATTTCCCATGTAGCTTCTTCCCTTGAGTGATGTCACCATAATACTTTTACTGCAGGAATTTCTCAATTCCTTAGCTCTTTCATTTTATGACCGATAATTTCAACTGATTCCTCAACATGCGTTAATTGCTCAGCAATTTTGATCGGTTGATCACTCAACAGAAGGATAGGATTTGATTTATATCTTCTAAGCATGCTCACATGGAGCACAAAATGAATTTAGGACAATTTTAAAGGCAATGCCAATTTATAGGCTAATGGCTCAAATTATTAGTTGCCATATAATGCCAGAATATTGGACTTCAAGACTTTCTACCATATAATGCCTCATAAGTTACCATCGCAATGCTACTATAGTAATGATTAGTATAAGCAAATTCCATGAGTGAGATTTTAGTTATCTCATGAATTCTAAAACTCAAATATACATGCTCGCATCATATCTTGAAGTGTCTAGATTGTCCTCTCTAATTGTTCTTCTGTCTCAGCATGGAAAGTTGTGCTAAAACTCAATTTAGTTCCTAAAACCACTTGCAAACTTTTCCAAAACCAATAAGTGAATTGTGGATCTTTATCAGATACAATAGACAAAGGAACAAGTTGCAGTCTTATAATTTCATCAATGTACTTCTTAGCTAGCTATTCAAGTGTATTACCCATTTAATCGGAAAGAAAATGAGTCAATTTTGTAGTCAATTTTGTAAGTCGATCTATGATTACCAAGCCATATAATTTTTTCTTGATGTCTTAGGCAATCCTATCACAAAATCCATTGTAATTCTTTCTTATTTCCATGTTGGTATTGGAAAAGGTTGCAATTTAACTACTGGGGCATGGTTCTCACATTTAATCTGTTGACAAACTAAACATTTTGAAACAAATTCACCTACATCATTTTTCATCCTCGACCACTAATAATGTGCTCGCACTGAACAATACATCTTCGTCATTCCAGGATGCATAGCATATGTCGCGTTATGCGTCTCATCTAAAATCTTGCATCATAGTTCATCAACATTTGGAGCACATAATCTATTATTTAATGTTAATGTATCATCACTGAATATAAAAGAAGTCTCATTTCCTTCTTTAACTTTCTCAATGATAGCTAATAATTTTGAATCTTAAGGTTGTGCTTCTCAGATTCTTTCTTTTAAAACAAGTCAGATTTTCAGTGTCTCAAGTAGTTCCCCACAAGTATATTTACTCAAATTAACATTTAAAGTCTTCAAATCTATCAAAGAAGGTAAATAAGATACCTGAATACACACTAAACTATTAGTAGCTTTCCTGCTCAAAGCATTGACTACCATATTTGCCTTTCTTGGATGATACTCAATTGTACATTCGTAGTATTTTAGCAATTCTAACTATCTTTGTTGCCTAAAATTCAATTCCGTTTGTGTCATCAAGTATTTCAAACTTTTATGGTTGGTGAAGATTTGAAAAGTTTTCTCTATATAGATACTATCATCAGATCTAAAACCACTATTGGAAGTTCCAAATCATGTACCGTGTAGGACAACTCATACAGTCTCAACTAACTTGAATTATAAGCAAAATATTTTTTATATTGCATTAATTGACAACCAAGACCTTGATGAGATGCATCATTATATACCACGAAGCCACTCGAACCCGAAGGTATTGTGAACTCTGGCACTGATGTCAACCACTGGTTTAACTCATCAAAACTTTATTGACATATATCCGACCACTAAAAAGAAACATTCTTCCTCAACAATTTAGTTCGTGGTGCTGCTATAATATAAAATCATCAATGAATCGATAGTAATATCCATCGATGTTGAGGGAACTTTGCATTTCTAAAACATTATTTGGTGATTGCCATTTAAGAACTGCTTCAAATTTCTTTGGTTCCACTTTGATACCACAACTGGAAACCACTTGTCCTAAGAAAATAACATGATCTAACCAGAACTCACATTTGCTAAGTTTAGCATACAACTTTTTTTTCCTCAAAATTTGCAACACAATTTGCAAATGTTTTCATGCTCATCTCGACTCTTAAAATAAATTAGAATATCATCAATGAATGCAACAAACTGGTTGAGGTAAGGTTGAAATATCGTATTCACCAAAGTCATTAATGTTTCTAGAGCATTTGTTAGTCAAAATGGCATCACCAGAAACTCGTAATGACTATATTGTGTCCTAAATGCAGTCTTTGAAATATCATATTTTGAAATCTTTAACTGATGTTATCTTGATCGCATATCAATTTTGGAGAACACTTTATCATCTTGTAACTGATCAATCAAGTCATCAACATGAGGTAAAGGATATTTGCTTTTTACATTCACCCGAATAAGTGCTTGATAATCAATACACAATTGCAAGGTTCCATCTTTCTTTTCGACAAATAGCATGAACGTATCCATGGTGATATACTCAACCTGATGTAACCCTTGCCAAGTAATTCTTGGATTTACTTCTTTAACTCTTGCAATTCTATCGGTGCCATGTGATATGGTGGAATAGATAACAGAGCTGTTCCACGAACAAACTCATTGGTGAATTCAGTTTCTCTATATGGTGGCAATCATAGCAATCCATCTGGAAACACATCTAGAAATTCCCTAACCACTATAATATTTTCAATATTCCTACCAATAATATTTGTATCAATAACATGTGCCAAATAAGCACCACAACCATGTTTATTCAGTTTGAAGGTAGTCACATTAGAAATTAAGCAACTGGGTGCAATTTCAAGATCATCACAAAATACAACTCTAGTCTGGCCCAGAGATTTAAACACAACTTCTTTAGTATAATCAACCCTAGCATGATGTCTGGATAGCCAATCCATACCCAATATAATATCAAACTCATGAAAAGATAACAATATTAAATCAGCGTACAACTCTACTATATCAATCTAAATAAGGCAATCATGTTATACCTTGTTCACGACCATAACATTACCCGTGAAGAATGAACACTCAAACTATAATCTAATGTTTTATGATTTTTATCCAAATGCGATGCCATTTTTGATTATATGAATGAATACGTGGAACCAGAATCAATAAGAACATAAGCTTCTAAATTATGAAAAAGAATTTTACCAATGATCACTTTTGGAGTTGCTATTGCTTTATCTTTGGCTAATGCATACATCTGTGCTTGTAGTTTGGAACTCTGAATCTCAAACTTACTTACACTCCCACCAATACTAGTTGTTTTCACTCAACCTCAAATTTTATACACCAATCTTTCTCTGTTGCCACCATATCTAATGCATAATGAGATAACTGAGTAAATTTCACTTCATATTCAGCTACACTCATGTTACCTTATTTCATTATTAGAAACTCTCTTTGATTTTCATCTCTATAAATCGCTAACATATATTTGTTGGATCAAGAGTGATCAACATTAAGTTTCTTATGTGTTTTGATGAAGAAAAAATGTTTGACTTGAAGAGAAACACGTTGGAAAGCTCAAAATTGTGAAACAAAGTCTCAGATGTAGTTATCGTATGTTAATGTGTGTATAACGTACATAAGCAAGGCCGTTATTGCAAACAGAAGTCGTTGGACAAATCTAACGTACGTAAGAGTGGGTCTAACATACATAAGAATGTATTTGACGTACGTGAAGCTTGTTAAAGGTTGATCAATGTACGTGAGAGTGAAGGAAACATAAGTAAGCTGGAGATTTTTCAATTAGCTTATGTGAGATGAATTGTAACATATGTGAGGCATGGCACAGAAGGCTACAACTGCATTACATTCACTCCAACGGCTATATTCTTCAATATAATGGTCATATGGAATGGAAGGGCTATAAATACATCAAGAGAAGGCCAATAATATGTTGAAAAACATTAGAAATCATTGTGCCAAAACTCCTATCAATTTCAACAAACAAAAACACAAAATCAAGCTATAGATCAAAGTTCAAGCATTAAACTCATACATTCAACTCTAGCATAGAGCTTCATTGTTTGTAAACACTTTTTATACATTTTGAGAGTGTGAGAAATTTTTGTTGTAAGCCTATAGAAAACAACATTTTAAATGCTTGTTGTGAACCTAAGGAAAACAACATTATGAAGGCCTTAGAGGTGTTGAGCCGGGAATCAACCTCTGTGTATTGACTTTGTTGGATTGAGCAGTAATCAATCACTGTTATAATGTAAATCCTAAGTGGTGAGACTTAGGTAGTGGATGTAGGCATCGAGTTGGCTGGACCACTCTAAATTATTGGTGTTGATTTCTCTCTTTTATTTCAAGTTGCTTCCGCTATCCAAATAATAGATTGAAAATCCTTATACAATTGGTATTAGAGCGGTCTTCTTTGTAGAAGGCTTAACAACCTTAGAGCAAAGATCTGCATCAAAAAAATGGATTTCAATCCTTCTCCTGTATGTGTATTCGGTGCTTCTCTTTATATCCCTCCTTTATTTGATGACTCAAATTTTAATTCTTTAAAGAAAAGGATGACTATATTCATCCAATCATATGATATTGAGCTATGGAAGGTGATTTTTCTTGGTCCTAAAATTCCCAGGAATGTAGATGGCACTCCTAAAGGATATGAAGACTTCAATGATGAAGATTGAAAGTCTCTAAGTCAAAATTCCAAAGTTGCGTAACTATTATAGTGTGCTTTAAGTCAAGAAGAATACAACCAAATTTCCTCTTGTGAATATGCCACAGAGATATGGGAAATGTGTGAGGTTACTCATGAAAGCACAACTCAAGTCAAGGAAATCAAGAGTAATATGCTTCTACATGACTATGAGTTATTCACCATGAGAGAGGATGAAAGCATTAATAACATGCTTGATCACTTTGTGGAAATTACAAATGGTCTTGCTTCATTTGGAAGACCAATTTCTAGTAGTGATAAGGTGAAGAATATTGTAAGGTTTTGGCTCAAGAATGGAATGCAATAGTCACCGCCATCATAGAGTCCAAATACTTAAACTCTTTGCAGTTTAGTGCTTTAGTTGTATGAGATTGTGCTAAGGTCAAGAGATGAAAGATCTAAGCATGGCAAGGCATTAAAAGCTTCCACTCATTTTTAAAATAAGGAGAGTGAAGGAGAAATGAGCATGGATGAATAAGATGATGAAGAGCTAAAATACTACTCTAAAAGGATAGCAACTTATGATAAGTTGTTGAAAAACAAAAAGAATCAACAAAAGAGATGGAGAGGTTAAAAGAGAAAAAGAAAAAGAAAAGAAGAGGTTATAGTCCTTCTTCAAGCGATAATGGAGATCCATTGGCCAATGTATGCCTTTCGGCATACTAGATACTCTTTAAAATCTCACTCTTTTATATTTCATGCAATTTTTATTTCTTGTTTGATTATTGTTATTTGCATGAATATTTGAATGTGTTCATTCATATATGTGTATAGGTTTGAAACAAATAGGGGGAGAGATTATTTTTTCTATGTATGCATAAATTGTTTTTGAAACAGGTAGTGAAAATGTCACAACCTCAACTCACAATACATATTTAGAAGAATACATGACATAAAGCATATTCATATGAGCACATACATTCATATGCATTATATCAGCATCATCGGACATTACATAAAATATTTAGATAATAAGAAAAAGGGTTTGACTAGATGTCATTTATTTCTATTTGTTGACATTAGATTAAAATTTCCCTAAAAAGTTTATAGAAATGTCAAATGGTGGATCGGTGAGAAACATAAGTACTAAAGGTAAAGTAGACGCAAATGAGGGTAAAAATGTAGTTTAGCGATCTTATCGTCTTTGTTTATAGATATGGACGAATATGTTGCATTTAATAGTTTATAAATTTCAGTACGACACATCGTGCTTGGATTAAAACATGATAAAAACAAAACAAATGCATATAAACTTGCAACATTTCGTGCTTAACCATAAGAGAGGGAAGAAGAGAGGAAGGGCTATTTTGGTAAGAAAAATTCGGCAGGAACACTAGAAATTGCTGAAAACACTATATCTGTATTTCTTTCATCTTTTTCTTTTAATCATCAAAGTAAGTGAATTTACTCTTTCCTATATGTATATTAATCATATAAGAACGTTTTTAGAGTTTTTGTTTGCAGAGAATCGTGTTAGAACATAATTTAAACATCAGTTTACATGATTTGCTTGATGGGTTTTTTTACAATTTTGATTTCTATCCGAGATTGCTTTGTTTTGTTTAGGTTCTTAGAGACAGAGTTTGACAATGATTTAAACATGAAATTTGTTCCTATTATGTATTCTATGATTCTGTGGAAGTGTGTGGTGATTTGAAATGTATAGAAAGAGTTATGGCAATTGAATTGAGTGTTTCTCTGAGAGTGCACTATTTTTCAGTAACATTGTCCACTTTTGTATCTTGTTTTTGATGGGCTAAACAGACTAATTGTTTGGTGATCAAAACACAAAAGTTGTTTATATATGTGTCAAGAATATTTTTGAGAATTTGGGTTATAATTTAACTTGAATAATGAGAGTTTATGTTCAATATACTATAGCCTGCCTACCTGAAGTGATTATGTTGTAAAGCTGTAACTTTGAACATTGGCCAAACCATTTTACAATGCATTAATGGCTCCAATTTGGTATAAATAAATTATTGTATGTCTAGTATATGTGTGTTCAAGTTCAGGGAAAAATATTTCTGTTTGGACATTCAAAAATTGAGAATAAATAGACTGTCCAGAATGGTATAAAACAGAAATTTAGTTATGTTAAGTATGTTGTTTATTTAGACAAATTGGATCAATTTCCTTTCATTTCAAATGATCAAATGCATTTATAATAGATTAGTAACACAACATCATATGCATTGCATATATATTTATAAGTTAGAATGAGCGTAACTTGAGTATATATATTATAGGATACATAAACATTGAGAGGGAGCCAGAGCAGGGTAATGGGATATACTATCTGTCTTAAAGAGGTGAGTATAAACTAGAGATTAGATTCAAATGTATGTTATATGGTTTGTATTCAAAGATGTTCTCTTAATATGATTACATGGATATATTGGATGACTAGTCCAATTTACGTGATACATGTTATTTGTTAAGAATCTGCATATGGTTTGTTATATATACATGTTGAGAATGCATATTGTTTATATGGAAATTTTATGATTTTACATGGATATTGATTATCAAATATTTCAAATATTGATGCATTCATACTGGACTAAATAAAGGGGATGTAACCATAACGCTTTTTGTATTCGCAAACTATACACAGTAGGACCTTTAGGTCATATTTCATACTAGAGACCTTGAGGTCATATTTTATACTAGAGACATTCAGGTCATATTGATATTGGAGACTTTTGGGTCAACTTTCATACTATACTGACTAGATAATTACATAGTGGCATACAAGAATCCCAGGGTGATACATTGCTTGTTTGGTCACAACATATAAAATGGAATACAAAAGCATGTGCATATGTTTATATGGATTAGTTAATTAATTATCTATGATATTCTTTATGACATACTGGTGTTTGCTTGAGTTTGGGCTATGATGGTTTATACTCATTGAGATGCGACTCATATAAAGTCCAAATATTTTTCTAGGTTGTCACTGGTGATAAGTCTTTTTTCCTTATTTTGAGCTTAGAGTTTGTTGATAGCAACATGAATCACAGGTCAGCCAACTGGGTCTAGACTTCCTCCTCAGAATTTACATATGTATAGTTAGCTGAGTCTTTTGACTTGTAATTAGAAAATTTTAAAAGTGACTAATATTAATGTATATGTTTATGTTTACATGACAAAAGTGTGTTACCTTACTGCATTTTCACAATGGTATATGATTATATGTGATTATATGAATGTAATTTAAATAGGAAGTAAGGAAAAAGGGCATTACAGAAAATATTCATCATGGCTTAATCTTTTTTAATTATTACAAGAGGGGGAAAATGTTGAATATGCTTAGATGTTTATCTGAAATGGGTAGAAAATTTTTTGCATTCACATTTGCATAATGCTAACCAAATGATAAGGATGGAATCCTTGATCCAATGTTGATTGCCTTTGATGTAGAGCTTTAATTCTTCAAAGTTTTGTCATCATCAAAAAGGAAGAGATTGTTGGATTAAACGTGATCATCATTAAGTTCCTTATGTGTTTTGATGATGAACAAAAGGTTTTGATGAAGAACAAAATGTTTGAATTGAATAGAAATAGATTGGAAAGCTCAAAATTGTTAAACAAAGTCTTAGATGCAGTTAACATATGTTAATGTGCGTCTACCGTACGTAAGCGAGGCCATGATTGTAAACAGAAGCCACTAGACAAAGCTAATGTATGTAAGAAATTATTTACGTATGTAAGAGTGGGTCTAATGTATGTAAGAATGTGCTTGATATACGTGAAGCTCGTTGAAGGTTGACCAACATATATGAGAGTGAAATAAACATACGTAAGCCAGAGAATTTATA
Source organism: Flueggea neowawraea (assembly GCA_948243855.1). Classification (NCBI taxonomy): domain Eukaryota; kingdom Viridiplantae; phylum Streptophyta; class Magnoliopsida; order Malpighiales; family Phyllanthaceae; genus Flueggea; species Flueggea neowawraea. The sequence continues at coordinate 13,052 of CAODLS011027325.1, forward strand.
GGTAATGTACATGAGATGAATTGTAACTTACATGAGGCGTGGCACAAAAGGCTGCAACTGCATTAAATTCACTCCAACGGCTATATTCTTCAATATAACAATCATATAGCATGGAAGGGCTATAAATACATCAAAATAAGGCTATGAATGTGTTGAACAACATAAAAACTCCCATCAATTTCACCAAATCAAGCTAGAGATCAAAGTTCAAGCATCAAACTCATACATTCAACTCTAGCATAGAGCTTTATTATTTGTAAACACTTTTTATACACTTTGAGAGTGTGATAAAGGTTTTTTGTAAGCCTATAGAAAACAACATTGTAAATGTTTGTTGTGAACCTAAGGAAATCAACATTTTGAGGGCCTTAAATTTGTTGAGCTGGGAATTAATCTCGTTGTATTGGTTTTGTTGGATTAAGCCGTAATAAATCACTGTTATAGTGGAAATCCTATGTTGTGAGACTTAGGTAGTGGACATAGGCATCGAGTTTGCCAAATCATTCTAAATTCTTTGTGTTGATTTCTCTCTTTTATTTTAAGTTGCTTCTGCTATCCAAAGCATAGACCGGAAATCCTTCTGTATTATTTGTCTCAAAATGATTGTACAAAATCATCCTAGGTTAGTGTTGAAGGCTGAATAGTCGAATTGGGAATTGTTTCCCACTAATCATAGGCATCAACTTGATGCAACAATGCTGCATAATCAAATATTTCCTTTGGAAGTACAACACGTCATATTCAATGCCTTTTTTTATCAATCTATCTCATCGTCCATTTGGCATTCTGCAAACTCTTAAGGTAGGGGAGTATTTAGATGAATCGTTTCCCTAAGAGTAGGCAGACATATGATGCACTATGAGAATGATGTGAACCAACTGGACCCTTTCTCCTTGATTGATCATGGTATTCATCACGATCACCCACTTCTAAATGTTTATATAAACATGTTACTATGCTATATTATGTCGTGACTATGTGTGCAATATATGCATATGCTCAAGGAATCATATCCCTACTCTGATACCACTAAATATATCACGCCCTTCCTCTTCATATAATTATACTATAATATGTAATTATAGTAACAAAATATGTATTCATATGGATCATTCACATCCAGATGTACATATTAAAATTTTGTTCAAAACATATGAAAAAACTAAACAAAAGTACATATAACACTCAGAGGATCCTTTCAAAACTATTTGTACGATTATAGCATGATGTAGAGTAGAGAGAGTGTGGGATCTGGCCGAATGACCTGAGTTCCATGTAGATATGTTGATTAGCCTCACGCTTGATCAAATCCCAAAAAATGTACGATGCTAAAAACCTGAAAATATTAGCACTTTATATGAGTCTCTACTCAGTGAGAGAAACTGTCATCGATATATCCACAACAAATGACATATGCATCAAAATACACATATTAATCATAGAATCTATAACAATGCAAGTGAATGCAATTCTAATTTTATTTTCGATCTTGACCAGAACATGAAATGTCTATACTTGGGTCCTGTACTGTAAATCTGTGGAGACACACAATCTAGAAACTATCAGCCAACTGGCGATCTGTGACCTGTAGAGACTTTAAGTGTCAAATCATGTATTGTATCTGTAGAGACATTTAGTTTCGAATCATATAACTATAAGAGAACTTAAGCATGTTGGCCAAGTCCGCCTTTTAAGTCTATAATGCAAGTGACATATGCCAATTCAATTTTTAGTCAACCTATGCATATTCACTGTAATTGTAATTCTAGCTATAAATCAAATCATGTCTATATTTTGGATAAGGATAAGCCAAATCATATGAGCATCTGTTGAATAACGATAAATCAAATCATATGAGCATCTGTCTGATGTCGATAAATCAAATCATATAAGCATATGTCTGATAACGATAAATCAAATCATATACACTGTGCACGATAAACGATAAGTCATATTCCATAAGATCATACCATATTTCAAGTATTTGGCTATAGCAAGTTCGTAAACAATCAAATATCATACAAATGTCACTTGTAAGCAATACTAGATATCTCATATATTTGCACATGTAGTAAACAAATCACTTCTCGTAATCATATATTCACAAATCACATTTAGTAAGCAATGATAGAAGAAAAAAACCAAGATTTATAGTGGTTCAGCCCTCTTAGCCTATGTCCACTCCTCAAGATTTCCCTTGAGATTTTGAATCCACTATAACTTTCTTCTTCATTGGGTGAAGGCAACCTCTACACACTCTTGCTTTAATGGTACAAGATTAAACCACTCAAGCACAATCCTTGTCAAGAAAACTATTCTCTCTTTATTACAGTGTGATCGATGTTCTGCAAGCGCATAGTTATTGATGAAGTAATAAAAACCTTAGGAGTATTCCTAAGGTATAGAACCCACAGGGACGAGTGCTAGTTGTGATTGATTCACGCA
>CAODLS011027577.1:0-23112 GCA_948243855.1 Flueggea neowawraea
CAAATTGGATTGGATTACAAATGTTCTTTTTGTTAGTAGTTGAATTATTGAGATAATTAATTTGATTAATTATTAATAATTCATGTTTTTATAATTATTAATTCACTTATTAATATTGTTTTGGGTTTATTTATGTGTGACATAAATTAGGCCCATAGTTATTAATAATAGAATGATTTATTTAATAACAATGTATCATGAAATTAAAAACCCAACAAACATTAATAAAGCCTTAAAGAATTCGACACACCTACTTATTGGATCAGGAATCCATATACTTGTTGGACAATAGCTCATATGGGACTAAGGTTTTGGAGTGTTGGCCGAAATTCATCTCCTACTTTTCAGGAGTGATGGCCGGATTTTACCTCATATATTTTAGGAGAGTATGATGAATTTTAAAGAAGGTTTTATTAATTATGAAGCATATATTTTTCTGTGACAAGAAGATGCAAACCCTAGTAGGACTAGAAGAGGAATTCGACACACTCTTCCTAAAAGGGAGAATGGCCAAATTCTTGATGGCTAAGAAAGAGAAAATTCGACACCCAATCAAGGAAGAAATTTGGCACACTCTTCCTAGATTAGGGTTGGCCGAATTCTTGAGGAACAAGGAGAAGTTTTGGCTAACCCTAGTGCACCTATTTAGGTTTTCCTTATGCCTATAAATAGGAGTACACCCTTGTCATATTCTTGATGGCTTGGCCGAATTTGTGAGTGTCACAAACAAATAGAGAAAATTATTTGTGAGAATTAGAATAGAGATTCTAAGTGCTAGTACACTCCACCAATCCAAGGAGGTTTGTTCGTGTGGATACCATTGGTCACGTTCCCACAAAGGCAACATGGTTGAAAGGGTTTCAAGTTTATACTAAAAGATACATCAACATTCCATTCATCCACTCAATCGAGCTCTGGTTTTAAGGTAAAAACCCTAACCCTAATCGTGTATGTCAATATGCATGGATCATTGGTAGAATTCTAGGATAAAAAAATTTGTTATTTTCGCTGGGTTATCCTTATATGAATGTCATATTTTAGTTACAAATTCCAGTACAACAGACAAAAATAATCCAAATGCAAAGATCAGAATGCAACCAACTGCCACAATACCAAACAAATACTCAGAAGGATATAGAACCAAATATAACAGACTCGATAAAAAATATCTAAGCTCCACAACCGACCAAAAAATACAGAACCTATTGCTCTGATACCACCTTTCTCAGGACCCATTTTCGGACCATGACCGTTGTACGAGGCGAACCGTCTGTGGGAGCCCAACCCATCTCACACAAGCCTCGGATAGCATAACTAAAACTAATTTATTTCAAATCCAAAATAAATCCGTTAAATACAGATAATATAGTAGAAATCAAAATTTCTTTAAAACAACAATGTCATATTAATAAAATGCTTGTGAATAAGAAATCACATTTAAATACCAAATATTTATACATAACTAACTACCCACAATAATACCGGTGTAGAGTAACTAACAAAATAAATAATTGTGCCCGAACAAAAGGGCACTGATTAAATCCTGGAGTGCCTCACCCAATGTTGAATGCCAACAGTCTGCAATCAACCAAAGTCACCTGAAAAATAGGAGTAAAGAGAATAGACAGAAAAGAAAGGGGTAAGAATCTCTAGTGAGGAAACAACACTCCATATTGGCTCATATGTACCTCACAAAGATAGTTTGAAAATGTTTAGAAAAATTCACATGCAAATATAGGTGTATATATGTATGTATACACAGTAGATATAGTATCATAGCTTCAAAATCCATTTAGAAATCATTCGTAAACAAGGAAGACAACAATCAGACATATTTGTAAATACTTAACTCAAACAAATGGTTAGTTTTAGAATATGAAAATATTCGAATACATTCTTTCAAAAATTATTTCCTCAAAACATTTACAGAAAATAATTGTTGAAATAAACTCAAAGAAATTTTCAAATCATTTCCAGTGGGAAATACCAAATTGTTTTTAGAGAGAAATACCAAATCTTTTCAGAGCCAAAAATCATAAATTGTTTTTAGTGTCAAAAATCATGCAATGCAAATATCATTCCAAATTTTACGTAGAGCTGATGATCACTGATCATATGCCCGTACTATATTAGAACTGTGTTGGCTAGATCTGATCAGAATAAATTAGCAACCTTAAGAGTCCAAATGGTACCCGACTTAAAAGGGCTAACAACTGACAACCTTAGGGGCTCTAAATAGTACTCTTTGTCCATTCTAAGGGTCTGAAGGCTGTAACTAAGAAGATAGTTTTCTTCACACATTCGCGAGCATTGCAGTCCCCGTGCTCCAGCTAGATATGTCTCGCCAGGCTCATAGAACAACACACTATGAAAAAAGAAACAATAACACAGACTCACTGAAGCTGGTATCCAACCAACATATTTCGTGCCAAAGTGATTTGATATGGCACCAGTATCAAAAATCTGGATCATACGTGGATTCCACCACTAAAGTATCTCATATGTGGACCACCGCCACTATAATGTCTCATATGTGGACTCCGCCACCAGAAAATAGTCATATGTGTTGCGCTAAACACAGGTTATCACCTACACTGGTAACTACATGCTACCATCTACCCTAATAGTCGAGTGTTACCATTGCTCTGGTAACTGAGTTCTCACTATGGTATACTAAAGGTTATGCTTACCCCCGTAACGTGGGTGTCCCATATCGAAGTATTTACCGAAAATATATGCAAATATTTATTAAAAATATTCAAACAGGCAACATGTTGAACATACATCTTGTTCTTCAAACATATCAAACATTTAACTGAAATGTTTGTTAGCAAAAATGTCTCAAAACGCTGAACAGAGTATTTATTCTGAAATACCCTTAATTCCAAAAATGAATAGATCTTGCAGAAAAGATTCTTAAATCCAAATAGAACATTTTCTAAATAACGAATACCTTAAAATTCCAAATAAAGGGATTGTTAACGAAACATTAATAAATATTAAAACATAATATTTAATTCAGAAACTATCAAAAATCCCAAACAAAACATTTATTACGACAAGTAGTAAATTTCAGAAACGGGTTTTCCACATAAGTCAAATTTTAAGATTTACCGATCCTTTAGTAATTTCCAAATTACATACAAAGGGGCTGACACAACAAAACGATATAAGTTTAAGAGACACAGCTTATGTGTCTGAAAATATCATTTCACTCACCTAGAAATCTAAGATGAATGGCCCAGTCAAGCTCCACTAGTGGCTGGTCCACCTCGCTGACCGGAACACGACACTGAAACAATTATCAAAATAGAATCAAAGACATGATGTTGGTATTGTGATGGTACCATAATGTATGAAATGCAAATGCTGAGACAGACTCAGAGAAACCCAATTCGAATAAACATCCAACGCTCTCAGTTTGAAAAATCAACATCTCATAAAATTACCATTTAGTCCCCGAGACTTGGCAAATTATAGATTAGTCCCTAAAGTGTTCTAAAATTAATCAGCCCTCAGATATTTCAAAATATTCAATTCATCCTTAAACATACTCCTAATTCCATTACACAAATGGTCCTAAATCCAATTCCACCGACCAAAATCAATTCCAACCACCTACATTTATTAATTCCAACCTTCCAAGCATGAATCCATCACCCATCTGAATAATCTAACTCAAAATCATCACGAATTTTAACATAAAAATTTGGATTTTTATAGAGTCATGAACAATAAGCCTCAAACATTCAAAATCCACAAGGATACATGTTAACCTAAGTCTCTCCAACCTATATACATAAAAAAAAATCAATTGTAACCACAAATCCATTCAAAGCCGTGCAAATTGATCACACACACCCAAAGTCAAACCCATTTCGTCCCAAGGCTTAAATCCTCCAAAACCAAGACTTAAATCATGCTCTAGCAAGTCCCTACTAACTTAATCCAAAATCCTTAAGCTTCTACATCCATCAAATCAACAGAAATTGCAAACCCAATAGCCCAAACCATCCACCACAATCCTCCATCATCAACCAAGGCAATGCAATTCAAAATGGGAAAAATAACCAAAAAAAATGAAAAACTTACCTCTAGATTGCAAAGAGGGTGAATGGAGAGCAAAAGTGTAATATCACATCCGTTTTGACCGGAATTTGGTGGTATTCCGTCAAGACTTCAGGGAAATTCGGGGCTTTAAGTTGTTAAACTTCGATCGAGAATGTTTGTAGGTGGTTTGTGTGTGCAAAGCACATAGCAGATCATCTGTGTGCATTGAGGAGTGTTCTACATTCACAGATTGGGTTCAGAGGGTCGTCTATGTACGTAGGTGATTTCACTACGTGCGTAGATGGATGTCTGATCCAGACCATGAATGTGTCTGTGCACGTCTGTGTTTGTTGGAGCGTCCATGCACGTTGGACGTGATTTGGACTTGGAACCGTGGTGAGCATGGTGATCTACGTGCATAGCACTAGGTGGTGTGCACGTGCATAGCCAGTGTCGGTGTTACCCTTGGGTTCTAGAGGCTTTGCGATGTATTGTGATGCATCGAGAGTTGGCCTAGGTTGTGTATTAATGCAACATGAGAAAGTAATTGCATATGCATCAAGATAACTTAAGATGCATGAACAGAATTACACGGCGCATGACTTGGAGTTAGCGGCAGTAGTATTTGCACTAAAGATCTAAAGGCGTTATCTGTACGGAGAGACTTTTGGGATCTTTACGGATCATAAGTCTAAAGTACATTTTTGGGCAGCGAGACCTGAATCTGGGTTAGAGACATTGGCTAGAGTTGCTAAAGGCTTATGATTACACTATATCATATCATCCTGGCAAGGCTAATGTCGTAGCTGATGCTTTGAGCAAGAAGTCAGTGGTAGCTTAGCTCATAGCTCCGTGGAAAGACGTCCTGCAATTTCTGAATGTCACTGTCTGATGGAGTCTAGAGTTGAGTTACAGTTTGATGATTCAGGGATTTTGCTGGGTCATGTTGAGGCATGACCTATTTTGCTACATTGGATCCGAGAAGCTTAGAATGAGGATTCTGAAATGTAAAATCTAATTGATAAAGTGAGATCATCTGGTGTACCGGTGTTTAGTGTGGATGATTTTGGAGTCCTTTGGTTTGGACTGAGATTGTCCGTACAATCTTCTGATGGATTGTGCCAGGAGATTATGACCAAGAGTCACAACTCCACATATTATGTTCACCTAGGGCAAGTTAAGATGTATCAAGATTTTTGAAAGTCCTATTGGTGGCCAGGGATGAAGAAGGATATAGTTGAGTTCGTTAGTCGATGCTCGACGTGTCAACAAGTTAAGTTCGAGCATCAGCGTCCTTCTGGGTTGATGCAGTAGTTACCCCTTCCAGAGTGGAAGTGGGACCGCATCACCATGGATTTTGTAGTAGGAGTGCCGATGACATATTCAGGGTATGATTCCATCTGGGCCATCATTGATTGATTGACCAAGTCAGCATATTTTCTCCCTATTAAGATGAAATGTGGAGCGGCACGCCTAGCGAAGATATATGTTGACATGATCGTATATCTGCATGGTGTGCCAGTTTCTATCGTGTCTGATAGAGGACCTCAGTTCACTTCACATTTTTAGCGTAAGCTGCAAGAAGAATTAGGTACTTGATTGGATTTCAATATCGCTTTTCACCCGCAGATTGATGGTCAGTCCAAACGCACTATTCAAACCTTAGAAGATATGTTAAGAGCGTGTGATGTGGATTTGACAGGGAGTTGGGATTCTCATTTACCTCTAGTGGAGTTTGCATACAATAACTCGTACCATTCGAGTATTGGGATGGCACCATACGAGGCATTGTATGGCCGAAAGTGTAGGTCTCCACTATGTTGGGCTGAAGCCGGTGAGAGGGAGCCACTGGGGCTAGATCTTATATTGGAGACTACTGAGAAAGTCAAGTTGATCCAGCAGAGGATCTAGACTGCTCATATTCATCAAAAGAGTTATGCTGATCCAAAGCGTAAACATTTGGAGTTTGGAGTTGGTGACCATGTATTTATCAAAGTATCGCCAATGAAGGCCGTTATGAGATTTGGGAAGAAGGGCAAGTTGAGCCCGAGATACATTGGTCCATTTGAGGTCATCGGTCGAGTTGGGGTCTTGGCTTATGAGTTGGCACTTCCACCCCAGTTTGCTTCTGTTCATCCGATGTTCCATGTATCGATTATGCAGAAGTATTTCTCTGATACATCGCATGTTCTGGCACCACAGTCGATCAAGGTCAGACCCGACTTGTCTTATGATGAGACTCTAGTTCGCATTGTTGACCGGTAGGTCAAAGGACTCTGAAACAAAGAAATTGTTTCGGTGAAGGTGATTTGGAAGCACCATTCTATAGAGGAGGCTACTTGTGAGGCCGAGGACGAGATGCGACGTAAATATTCCGCACCTATTTGGCTGTGTAGATTAGTAGGTTAGTATGTTTCTATCTTTATCTCTATTCATGCATTAATGCATTATTGTTTTGCATTCTCTGACCATTTTGCATATTGGGAATTGAGTGAGTTAGATATTCGATTATATGACTACGGGATCTAAGGCTGGGATTACTTCGGGGTTTTTAGACTCGGTCTCCAATGAGAGGATTATCGATTTGATTTTCTTTTAGAGGCCTAAATTCGTATGTCTGGAGTAGTAGTGTACTCTAATACCAAAGGTGGTATCAGTGCAGTTAGCTCTGACTTAGTGCTTTGAAATTCGGGGACGAATTTGTTTTAAGGGGAAGAGTATGTAATATCCCATCCGTTTTGACCAGAATTTGATGGTATTCTGTCAAGATTTTAGGGAAATTTGGGGCTTTGAGGTGTTAAACTTCGATCGAGAATGTTTGGAGGTGGTTTGTGTGTGCAAAGTACATAGCAGGTCATCTGTGTGCGTTGAGGAGTGTTCTACATGCACAAATTGGGTTCAGAGGGTCGTCTACGTAAATAGGTGATTTCACTACGTGCGTAGATGGATGTCTAATCCAGATTGTGAATGTGACTGCGCACATCTGTGTACGTTAGAGATGCCCATGCACGTCGGACGTGATTTGGACTTGGAACCATTGTGAGCATGGTGATCTACGTGCATAGAACTAGGTGGTGCGCACGTTGATCCTAGATTCGTAAGGGAAAGCTCGTCAGATCTGCTGTCTACGCACACAGAAGCTTCATCTATTCACGTAGTACTCGGTCAATGTGCGTAAAGGAAGGTTCAACGCTGGCAGATGGGCCTTTTCTGCGAGCATTAAATGAAATGGCATATTTCAGTTTTGAGGGTCTATAAATACACCCACCCACGACTCATCTGTCATAACTCATCTTAACCACCGAAATCACTCCCTCAACTACTCCTCTGCACTTGCAATCACTCTTCAACACTTCCATTGCAATTCTAAAGGTAATAATCGCTCTTTGATCTCTTCTTTTCGTGATCTTACCTCATATTTGTTCATCTGGGGTTTTGAATGGATTTTGGGATTTTTTTTAGATCTTCCTTTTCTGTTGTAAAGGAAGTTAAATATGGGTAGATTAAGCTTGGTTAAGGTTGTAACCACAAGATTCTAGCTTCGGTTTCCAAGGATTTCGTGTTTGAACGAAATGGGTTTAATCCGAGCTAGGGCTCCAGATTTTGGTAGATTTCTCATCAGATCCAGAGTTGTATCTGATGTATTATGATAGATAGGTGTTAGAAATACATAGATCTGACGTTAGGTGTCAAGATTTGACGATTTGTGTCAAGCGGATCAAGAAATCTTAATTTGAGGATTTGAATTCTTGATGATTTTGAGGTTGATTATAGGATATGAGGCTAGATCCTTGCTTGAGAGGCTGATTGCAGCCAATATGAGTGTTTGATCTATCAAGTATAGATCGAAATGAGAGTTTGGGTATTTTGGCATAAGTTCTCGATACCATCGAGAGTTAGTCAGCATTTGCATTCGCATACATGCATCGGTACCGCCACAGTACCACATATTGATATATGGTATGACTGTATATGTATAGCTTAGTGTGTCTGACAGCAGGAGCAACCACCCTTGAGCGATATTGGACTGGATCCACAGCTTTGGATACCAGGTGAGCAAAATAGCAGCTTCAGACACATACGTTGTGTCTTCAAAATTAAGTATGCTATTTTTGATATGTGTGGCTATGACATAAATTGACTAATAAGTATTGGGTTAATTAATAATCCAGGTATGTGATTATTATTAACCAACGTTTTGATATGAAAAATCTAAAGTATATATGGGTATATATATACAAGAGTATTTTGTAAATGATGGAATAAAGGAAAAGATGATGCATGATTGTATGTGAAATACTATGTATATGACACTTTAACATAGGGATACCTATGCTACGGGGTCGAAGTAGCCTTTGGTATACCATTGTATGTTATCACCCTACTATGGAGTATGTAGTCTTTGGTATACCATTGTATGTTTACGACCCTAGTCATCAGGGATTGGGGTGACAGTGTATCTAGGCCAGATATACGCATTTATTGAGAAGTCAAGTGGCGGAGTCCACACTGCTATATAAATATGGAAATATTTCATGGTCCCGTATTATGAATGCACAATTATATGTATATATTGCCTGAATGCATGTCAATGTTATGGATGCAAACGTTTTGGTAAAACAAATTTCGGAAAATATACTATGTATATAGTGTGTATACATTATGGTAAATATGTACGTGTGCAATATTTTGAAAGGTGGTTTTCAAACTAGTCTTTGTGAGGCACGTACGAGGCGGTCTGACGTGTTGTTTCCTCACTAGGGAATCTTACCCCTTTTTCTTCTCTTGTCCATGTTATACCTTTGTTCGCAGGTGATATCTTTTGGACGCACAACATCTGACCCATACCTCGACCTAGTGAGACGCTTTTGGCTATTGTGAGTGACCTCATTTGGGACTCTACTTCACTATGTCATAGAGGTCCACATCAGGTTACCGTTGGGATATTGGGCTTCACTTTTGTATTTTGGGGTTTACTCTGGTGATTTATATTTTCACTGATATTTTTGATATACTGTAATGTATATATATATATATTATTGGTATTTATATATATATATATGATTTAATTCATTTATAAACATTTTTATAAATTTTTTAAATAAATATTTTGATAAGTCGGGTAGTATATCTGATCACAGAGGCTTGTGCGAGATGGATCGAGCTTCCACAGACGATTGGCCTCATACGTCGGACAGGGGCCCGACTATGGGTCGTGACAAAAAGAGAGTGATTTGGTATTAGTTTAGGGTTAGGAAAGGTGGAGAAATGAAATGAAGAATGAAGAATGGTCAGTTTAGGGTTTTATAAGCAGAACATAGCAAAACGACGTTGTTTTGGGAGAAACAAGGAAGACACAGGCTAACTCTCCAAGACACGGACATGGGATTTGTGCATATCTTTTGCAAATTTACTACACGGTCAAAGACATTTCAAAACACGGTCACAATGCTTGACCGTGTCCTTGATCGAGTGATCCAAAATGCTACTTTTCTCGCCACGAAACACATCCGTTGATTGAACAAACATCAAATGAGATCAATGGTTTGAAAACCAACTTAATTCCATCAACATTCATCACCCGGAACACCAAATGAATGGTCCAACCAACGAATCAAGATCGAAAACGAACTTGATCACATTCGAAGACCAAACTTTGCAAAAAAAAATTAACATGATTAAACTCCATCAATATTTATTCATCATATTAAACACCCAATCATTATCAGAATTATTCAACAACTGATTCAAAATCAAACGGAAACTTGCAGAAGACATGTCGAAATTAGACGGGGTATTACACTTTATACAAGGTACGTTGCACAAGGTCAAAGCACGTTGTTGAAGCTGACATCATTAAAAATTAGATTCTTATTCTGAGTGAAAATGGCTAGCTCAGGATTATCAACGGCTATATTCCTTAGAAGGTCTATAAATAGACCTCTCTGAAGAGAGAGAAAGCATGAACATTTCCTAAAAGAGTGCCCAAGCTTTGTTGCATTATTTATTGAATATCTCTATCTTTGTTCTACATTTCTCTATCACCAACTGAGCTTGAAATTGCTATTTTCTTACTGAGTTGGAGTGTTATATTTCTTACAATCTTAAAATCCACTTGTAATCAAGATTTGGTGCTAAAGCTTGAGGAAAGAATAGGTTTATTTGTTGCTCCTTAAAAAACAAGAGTGGTTTCTAGTGAGCCTTGGAAAACTAGGTTTGGTTTTCTTGTTTGGTCTAAGACAAGGTTGTAAAGGTTTCTTGTTAGCCTGCAAAACAAGGGTTGTAACGGTTTGCCTCCACCCAAAAGTGAGGAAGCTTAATAGTGGATTAAAACTATTGAGTGAACCTCAAGGAGTGGACAGAGTTCAAACAAGACGAAAGCACCATAAATATTGGGCTTTGTTTCTTCTATCCATACTCTATTTACTTTGAATTACTCTTGCTTTACTCTTGTGTGATTGTGTCATGGATTATATTTTGTTTTTTAGTTTTCAAAAAATATTGAAAAGGTTTGAAAATATTTTAATCTTTACAAAGAAATCCAATTCATCCCCCTATTGGGATTGCCATATTGTTTACAATTGGTATCAGAGACTAAGTGCTCATTATTTAAGGTCTAAACGCCTTGGGTAAACGATCCAAAAGCGAATCCTTTGGTGACATGCCTAAATGTGAGGGTTTGTCAATTAATAGATGTCACGACTCAAAATCAGACAATGACCGGTACTTGAAGTGAACCGTCTAAGGGAGCCCGACCCAACTCATACAAGCCTCATAGTTTAGAACTTATAACCAGAAACCGTTTATTATTAAATAATAAAATGAAATATTATCATAATATCGAAATACAAAACAAATATTTATAAGTAAAATTATTTAAAAAAAAATAGAAAATGTAAATCATAACCTACAGATAACTTGGTGTAGAGCTTCTAACAAAATAGATAATAAAGGGCCCGAACAGTAGGGCACTCTTTGCTGACCAGGGTGTTTCATTGAACGCGAAGTATTAGATGGCTACTATCAACAAATCCTAAAAACAAATTTTAAAACAAAACAACAAAAACAAAAAAGGTCAGAACACAGAGAGGGATAACACTTCAAGGTTTACATCATTTTAAAAATATTTTCAGAAAATACCACACACATCTATTCATTGCATACTATTAATATACACTCGCATTTCTTAGAAATATTAATTCAAAAATTCCTTTTGAAATCCTTCGTAAACAAAACAGAATAGAGATAATTCTATAGATTAAATAAACAAGATAGATAAAATATTTATTATTTTATCTTTAAAAATAATTGCTGAAAATTAAATTTAAAGACTTATCAAAAACAGAAGTAAATAAATAGAGTTTCTAAAACTCTAAAACATTTAATTTTATAATTTCTAGAAAACATTTACCAAAATGTTTACATCCAAAGCAAACAACATACAGACAAATCGAGTTTTAGTATCAGAAATATATATATATATATATATCAAGATCAACTAATGAGAGTAGATACAGGAGTGGATGTACTACTAGATAACAGGAGTGACTGTGTCACTAAATAACAAGAGTGGTGGCGCCACTAATACATGTGTTTATACTAGACACACGGTCGCCAAATAACCTTGGTAACTAAGGGGCTTTTATGAACATTGGTATACCAAATGCTATATACCCCGTAGCTGAGGTGTCCCATATATATGTATTAAATATATGTAAAAATATCTATAACAGACAAATAGACATACCAAAGTATGAAATCAAAAAACTGAATACAACTGTTTCAGAATTACAAAATTATCTTATAACAAAACGGAATGTTTATTATAGTAAATATAATAAACATCGAAAAAATTATTTATTTCAAAAACATAATACCTATTACAGAAAATGTATTAAAATCCAGAACAAAATATTTATTAAGAAATTCATAATAAATATGAAAACATAATGTTTATTTCATAAACATACTCAATTTTTTCTAAAAAATATTTACCATATCAAAGATTTTACAAAATCCAAATTTTTAGGATTTTACATCCTTTAGTTAAACCGATTTACAGAAAGAGATCAAATACATCAGAAACGTATAGAGTTCAAAAGAAACAACTTATATGTTCTTAACTGTCATTGCACTCACCACGAGGTCAAGCTAATAATCCAAATCAGAGCCCACCGGTGAATGACTGGTCACCTTGGAAGGTGAGCAAACTGAAACAGAGATGGTTCACAACAAACTCAGATATGGTAACTGCGACAATATAGAATGTAATATTTCGTCTAATTCTAACATAGTTCTCTGTAGATTTTTTCGTCTCCGGTCCGATCCTTGGGATTCTAAGATGTTGCTTGGGTGTTGGGGGTGTTAGATAATCCTTTTGTGTGAATGAGACTGTAGTTACTCGAGTAACTCGTGAGTTACTCGAGTAAGAGAGGAGAGTGACTAGAGTAGGTTTTGGTCTTACTCGAGTAGACGAATCAGGTTCGTGCTTCGTGTGTTATGGGATCTAGAGTTACTCGAGTAAGCCTTGGACTTACTCGCGTGAGCGGGGCTTGGATGTTCCTTTAGGATAAGAATTAGTCGAGTAACATTTTGAGTTACTCGAGTAAGTCCATAATTAACATAGGCATTTACCCAAACATTGTGTTTTGCCTTATTGGTCTAATTAATACCCTCACCCTACCTTGCTTTGCCATTTACTCTTTCCAACAGCCATATTTACTCTCAAATCCATCCATATTCCTCTTCCATTATCTACCATTGATTCCTTAAGGTAAGATCTATCTTTTTCCATTATTGTTGCTCTCTTTCTCTCTTTGAATGCATCCTTTTGTTGGACATTTTGGGGAGTGACGCCTAGAACTAGGTTTTTGAATTTAGAGTTGTTCTTGGTGTTTTTGATGAGAATGGGTGTTATGGTTAATAAAATTGAGGCTATGGGAGTCTAGAAACAACTAGATTAAGTCCAAAATCCTGAGAATCGAAGGTGTTCATAAATGGGTATGAACCAATTCGGGTTTGAGTGATTTTGGGATGATTTCGAGTTGCATTGTTGTATGGGTGTATAGAATAATGTTCTGGAGGTTAGTTAGGAGCAATGTGGATGATTGGTAGCATTTTTAATCAGTTGAATTGCGTTTGGAGATTGTGGATCTGGACAGGGAATCACTCGAGTACAGCATGAACTTACTCGAGTGAACCCAGGGTAGAATTACTCGAGTAAGACTTTTCCTACTCGAGTAATTCAAGATAGAGTTACTCGAGTAAACTCCCATTTTACTCGAGTAAGCCGTGGTTTCAGGGGCCAAGCTTGTATCTTCTCGTATTTGGTGATTTCTGAGACTTAGGAGTCTTATTTCATGATTTTGACTACTTGGAGGACTAGTAGAACACTTTGTGGACTAAGTTGGAAATTTTGGAAATTTTAAGGACTAAAATATAATTTTATATGGGTAGAGGACCTACCTGTAATTTTGTGTAGATTTTAGATTTTGGGTCAAGAAAGATAGATTCTCTTTCGAGCTAGGTTTTTTGTGACCTTGAGGGTCAGCATATGCATATCATGCATTCAGTACCGCCACAGTAACAACATCATTTTTTGATATCTGTTATGGATGTATCTGTTCCAGCTTCCTGTTCCTGCCAGAGTTTTTATTGTGTCAGGATATGACATGGAATCTAACTAATAATTATTCGGCTAATTATTAATCGGACTTATGTGGATAGTAATAACCAATGTTTTTACTCTGCTAATATATATATATTGGTATATATTTATGTTTTTTTTTTAAATATGGAAAATCTATTTTGCATGAATATCTGTTATATTATGGTATATAATATATTTACTCTAAGATTTGGGACACCTAGTTACGGGATACTTAATCTTTGATATATCAATGCTCTGTCAAGACCCTAGTTACTGGGATAAAAGGGTGACTGTGTATCCAGCCAGATACATTATTTGTTATGTCTGGTGGCGGAGTCCACAACACTATTTTGTTATGTCTAATATAGTCCCATACCCAACTCTGTTATATATATATATACTCTCATACTGTCTGAATGCATGTTGTCTGCTCTGGATACGAGCGATTTGGTAAAATGTTTTATGAAAACTATTACATATATAGTGTGTATACATATTACATTAGTACATATGTGTGTGTTATCTTTTGAAATGGTTTTCAAAACTGCCTTTGTGAGGCACATATGAGGCAATCTGGAGTGCTATTTCCTCACTGGGTCCTGACCCCCATTTTGTCTTTGTCTATCTTGTCTGTCTGTCTTACAGATATTGCTCAGCATCTGTCCGACATCTCGTCACCTGTGAGGCATTCTTTGTTATTCAGTGAGTGCCCTCGATCGGGCTCTACTTTTATATTTTGCTACTAGAGTTCCATACCGGGTTACTGTGGGGATGCTGACTATACTTTTGTATATTGGATATTAATTTTACTATAATAGTTTTATATTTATTTTGATGGTATTATATCTATACTATTATCTTGTATACCGTATTTCATTAAATAAACGTTTTGATAAATGATTGTTTGGGTAGAGTATTTGTATCTCCAAAGCTTGTGCGAGATGAGTTGGGCTTCCATAGACAGTTCATCTTATACGCGGGTAACTGGCCCGACTCGGGTCGTGACACAAAGTGTATAAATGCAGAGGCAAACTCAAAATCCTAACAATGTCAGAAGACCTATTTCAATCAATGATCTAATGCTCCCATCTCGACAATCAAATATCTTGTAAAATTAAAGACTAGTCCAAACACTTTTACAAAATTACACGGAATTCACAATTCTATCAACAAAGTATATAATTATCCAATTAGTCCTCAAAATATATGAAATTTCAATATTAATCCTTCATATGTTCAAAGTAGGAAAATTACAATTTTAGTCTCTCAAATACACGGCTTACTCGAGTAACAACTATTTTTAATCGAGTAACTAAACCTCATCTTACTCGAGTAACAAATCACCCAGATTACTCGAGTAATACATAGGCATGGCTTACTCGAGGTAGCCGAAATGCTTATTCGAGTAAGACACATGTCTAGGGTTCGAGATTCATCAAACTCCCAACAAAAAGCTATTCAATCCATTTCAAATTATTCTAATCAAGTCTGATAATGTATATTAATGTTCTATCAACATATTCTAAACATCAAAACTCCATAAAGTCATTAATCCTTTACTAATAGATTCAAGTAAATCACAAATCATTATGCACTCATTTTCTTTTTTAAATTCAACCATTTCAATTACAAATCAGATTAGTTGAACACCCTACAACCTATTTTTGATTACTTCAACAAGTTCCAGGATTACCAAACCTATCCATGTCCATAAACAGTCACGTTCCAACATCAAAATCAAGTTCTAAATGGTTCTATATTGTAATATTCCGCTCATTTCTGTCAAGGAATATTGTAGCTTTCTGGCTAGGTCTGATTTGATCTTGAGGATAATCGGACATATTCCGGGGATTAGGTGTCATCAAATCTCGAGGGAGCTCCGATGCGCGTTGGGAAATGTGATATGTCGAGTATGTGATTTGAGAGTGAGTAACATGCGTATCACGTACGTTGTCGAGTGAGGGAGACGTATGTTATCTGGAAAATAGCATGACGTACGTTGTAGGGATATGACGTACATTATCTGGGATACGAGAATGATCAACGTACATTGCCATGGTAAGACGTACGTTGGGTTGTGTTTCTTCGAATCTGAGGCTACTGGATGCTTCACGATGTATGTTGTGAGGTATAATATACGTTGTGCGCCATCACAATGTACGTTGTCATTGTATATGACGTACGTTGCCTTTGAAATGTCGAAATTGTGCATTTTGATCTGCGGCTCTTAAAATGGAAGACACCAATGTTTTCCATCATTTTCACTCAAATCTCTCCAAATCGCTCTGAAACGCTCTCATCTTGGTTCCCCAGCATTCCTCATCCATTTTTAAGGTAAGATCAACATCTTTTTCTTCATTTATAACTCATATTCATGCATTGATTCATGAAAATGCATTTTGTCCGAATTTGAAATGGGTTTCAATTTTCGGATGATTTGTAATGAATGGATGTTAGAGGATGTTAGAATAGGTTAGAGGGGAATTGTATGAACTTGATTCAGGCTTTGAATCGAGTGATTTGATGAGTTTTTGGTGAACCTAGGGTTTGGTTTGGCTTTTGATGATTTGAGCATGAGTGGGTATTTTTCTGTTGAATCTGATGTTAGATTAATGTTCAGAAGGTCGATTAGAGTCGGAATACATGATTGGTTTGGAGATTCATCGGTTGAATCAAAAGTTAGCTATTTTTGAGAATAAAAGTAGAGTTTTCCCTAGTTTTGTAAATTCTAAACTTTGGAGTATTGATTTGAAATTTTGAAAGGTCGAGGTATAGAATTGTAATTTTGGAAAACTTGGTTGTATTTTTGTAGTTTTAAGAAATTAGGCTAATTCGCAATTTCTGAGAGTTCGAGCTAGAATTTGGAGATTCTGACTTATGAATGTCCAGTCAATAACCCCAGCAGACATTGGGGACTATTTTATAATTTGTCGAGTCTCGGGGACTGATACATAATTTTACACTAGTCGGGGACCAAACTGTAATTTTACTTGTATGGCATATTTTGGGTCGAAGATTATGAATTCACTCCCGACGTATATGTTCAGTGACTTGAGGGTCAGTATTTGCATACCATGCATCGGTACTGCCATAGTACCACATTTGATATTTGCTATATTTGTATATATATAGCTTAGTGTGCCTGCCCGCAGGAGCAGTCACCCACAAGCGATATTTGACTGGATCCACGACTTTAGATACCAGGTGAGTGAAATAGCAGCTTCAGACACATAGGTTGTGTCTTAAAAATTAAGTATGCTATCTTTGATATGTCGGGCTTGACATGAAATATGGAATAATAATTATTGGGTTAATTAATAATCTGGGTATATGATTATTATTAACCAGCGTTTTGATATGGAAAATCTAAAGTATATATAGGTATATATATACAGGAGCATTTTGTCAATGATGGAACAAAGAGAAGATATTGCATGATTGTATGTGAAATACTATATATGTATCAGAATGATATTGGCACACCCTACTACGGAGTATTTAATCTTTGGTATACCATTGTATGTTTATGGCCTTAGTCACTAGGGATTGGGGTGACCGTATATCCGGCCAGATATACGCATTTACTGAGCAGTCAGGTGCTGGAGTCCACACTACTATTTCTTTGATATGGTTTCGTACTATGAATTCACAAGTATATGTATATATTCCCTGAATGCAAGTTGTATGACATGAATGCGAATGTTTTGGTAAAACGATTTCCAGCAAATTTATTATGTATATAGTGTGTATACTATATGGTATCTACATATGTGTGAGGTATTTTGAAAAATGATTTCAAACCAGTCTTTGTGAGGCACGTATGAGGCGGTCTGATGTGTTGTTTTCTCACTAGGGAATCTTACCCCTTTTTCTTCTGTTGTCCATGTTATACCTTTGTTTACAGGTGACATCTTCTGGAGGCACAACATCTGATCCACCTCTCGGACCTAGTGAGGCGCTTTTGACTATTATGAGTGCCCTCGTTTGGGACTCTACTTTGCTATGTCATAGAGCTCCACATTTGACTACTGTTGGGGTATTGGGCTACACTGTTGTATTTTGGGATATTCTGGTGATTTTATATTTACTAATATTTTTTTGAAATATTGTATATGTATATATATATTGGTATTATATATATATATATATATATATATATATATATATATATATATATATATATATATGATTTTATATCATTTATAAACATTTTTATAAATATTTTAAATAAATATTTTGGTAAGTCGGGTAGTATATATGATCACAGAGGTTTGTGCAGGATGGATCGGGCTTTCACAGACGGTCTGCCTCGTACGCTGGTCACGAGCCCGACTATGGGTCATGACATATATGAACTATAAGCAAGAACCAAAGTAGAGATATAATCTTTAACTCCAATATGTGAATAGGTGATAACAAATCAAAGAGATCGAGAGAGAAATGTCTCTAAGGGTTGAGAGAGTGTTATGAAGTGAAAAATGATGAAGAACATTGGATAAACACGCTAATAAAAGCGTGCAACCGCCTCACTGCTACTATAGTAAGACACTTCATAACTCAGAAATTCAGCCTCGTTTACTCGAGTAACACACAGATGTACTATAGTAAACCAACCCCTATTTTAATCGAGTAATCCAAACTTCGGGAATGAATGATAAATTCCTCTCTTACTCGAGTAGCTCCTCATTTAGTCGAGTAATACACTCTCATTTCACTTGAGTAATCATGATCTTTCCTCGAAAATTTTTTAATTCGCTCAAAATTTCATCTAAAAATTAAGCAGTCATTTCATACTTCCCTCCTCAAAAAAACTTTTCCTCAAACTTTTAGACACAACAGATCAAAACAAAGGTCAAATCCAAGTCTTCAAGAATTCATCCGAATTCAAATTTATCTTAATACATTCAAGAAATCTATCTAATCTTATAATCTCACCCTCAATTCTATTAGAATTCAATCAGAAATGCCTTAATCATAAATAGCATACTAATGCCCCAAACGCTAAAATTCAAACATGTAAACATAAAAAAATGATGCAGACTATGCTGAATCAGAGTCAAATACCAACTTTGGCACTAACTAACAGGATCCATAATAAGAACAGATACAGGAGCAGATGATACTCAAAATGCAAATGCAGAAGCAAAAAGTATAAACCTGCAAATTGATAGAATCAGATAGGAGTGAATACTCATGTTGAAGCCTAACAGAATGATGCATCCAAAGAATTTTCACTGAAACTCCATCAGAGGACATCTTAAGCCTAACTCATACATGCTAATAGAGATAACACTCTTTGTCTGCATATTACAGAGATAGTATAGGATATGTAGAAACAAATACAAAAAATACTGAAAAAGCAAGGACAGGAACAAAATATAGAGACAAAAAATAGAGGAATCTCAAAATACAGAGACAAGAAGTAAAAGATATTCAATATCTTCTACTTCAACCAAATCAAACCAATACGGTTACTAGCACCACAATTCGCAGCAGTAGTGCTAAAGAACACTTTATGACGTTCTATCGAATGACATATTAGGTCTAATCTTTAACTGACGACAAAGATAGAATATAGAGCAAATCTGGAACATAATTCTTAAAGAATAGAACTTGAGACAACATAATTTATAAAGTTAAATAAGAATATATCCTGAAAGACTGAAGAATCACCTTACAAAAATTGAATTCATATGCTAATAAATGCAAGTGCAAAGACGAAAATTCAAACTTAGAAATTGACAGGATTTGGAACATAATTCTAGAGGAATAATACTTAAGATACCAAACAGTGCAAAGGTACAAAGAGTCAAAGATTCATATTCTCAAAGCCAAAAGATTATATGTCTTATGTTACAAACTCAAAATACTTATTAGAGTTCAAATTCCAAGGGTTCCAGCAAACAAACAAATAAAATGTGGAGTGAAAAGAAAAAGCAAATTAGATCACAAACCAGACTGCAAAAATAAAAGTTCTGGTAAAGTCATCTAATCAGGAAATACAATTGCAAATCTAACTCAGATTGCAATCATAAAGCACGAGGAAGATAGAACAGATCCGAGTGTTACTAATAGAAATAACATAAGGAATCAACAAAAATTACACCTTTAATATTCAAAATTCATAGCTCCAGTAGATGGAAATCCGAATTCTTAAATAAAAAAAATCAAAAAGTTTACAGAAGGCTCTAAACACCAAAATGACTTTCTGACAAATTAACTTTAATATTTTAAAATCAAAAATCATGTCTAGATTAAAACAAATCTAGAAGACAGAAAATACGAAACTAGGAGACATAAAACAAAGTCCAAATTAAATTTGAATTCCAAATCAGACTAGAGGCAAAAACTTAAACAAACTTATCACATAAGGAATATGAACTATTCATCCCCAGTACATAAACATCCATAGGATGATTATGGAATATATACACGAAAACTAACAGTATGGAGTCAAGTATTGACAGAATCAAGTGAGATGCATAAATTTGCACTCTTTTAATCAGAAGGCAAACCAATCTTAATTCAACATTTTGAAATGAGTTTAAAATAAAATTTGATAAAGAACAAAACTTAAGATGCTATAATACATAAAAAAAATATCAATGAATCAAAGAATATGTAATGAAGGTAGAAGGAATCCTTTATCAAGAAGTATAGACTCAAACACTTACCAAAATCAAATTCCAGGAGTTTGAATAAACAAACAAACATACAAAATCAAAGGAAACATGCTTAACAACTTCTAGCAAAGTTATCAAGTATAACATAATTGCAAATCAAACTCAACAGCAATTACCAGACACAGGAGAATACAATAGATCAAAATGTTACTAACAATAGTAACATAAGAATCAAAAGAAATAAATCTTCAGATATCAAAATCCTATAGTACAATCATATTTGACCCATAGGTCAGATGATCTACTTAATACATTGTATTATCAAAACTTTTTACAAACAAGCTAACAGGCGAAACAGATATACAACTGTCAGAATCATCAAGTTACAAAAGAACAAAGGATTATGTTCTCAAAATCAAAGAATCATTTATCAAGAAGAACAAACATAGATACTTATCCAAAATCAAACTTCTGAAGCTCTAACAGGTAGACAAATTCCATAGAAAGAAAGTGGCATTGTCTGATTCACTTTATAAGTCATCTAACTCAATAATACAGTGACCATTTCAATTATACCTTTTTGAAACTGATGTCAAAGTCAAAATAACAATGGGAAGGCTATCAAAGAAATATCATCAAATCTTAGAAAATAAAAACATAGTTGTAGCTAGGGAGAACAACAAGGATTCTGGTGAACTAGAAAAGAAGCTGAAACGTATTCCCAAGGACACTTGAATATCTCTTTACTCAAATCTCAAGACAGTGGGACAACCACATAAAAGTTCGTTTTAACTATTAAAACAACCTCTAACATATACAAATATCTCTTCTAAAATTGTTTTAAATGACAGAAGAATGGTACAATATACAAGAAAAATGCAGATTCAATTACATAGGAAAAATTAGCATTCCTCAAACTAACTCAAAACAAGAGGAGACATTCTTCTTAGTGTTACCTTCCATATAAGAGAAATACAAAACAAAAACTACAATTGAATAAATAGATCCTAACAAAAGCAAACCTTATCCAAAGATAAATGAGAACCCAGAAAATTTTGTTGAGGTACAAACAAGAGAAGAAATGAGCCAAAAGTAGTCAAAAGAAATAACTTATTCCAAATTGAAGTATGAACTCCACCTAGACAAGTATACATAGAAAATGTGAATCAGAAAGGAACAAAATTTGGATGGAACAAATAACAACTTGGATCAAAGTTTTAAAGAAAATGAACCAAATTCTCGTATTACTAATGCGTCTTCCAAATTTACTTTTGAGTCCAAAGACTTGATTGGTTTTCGGCCAATCCAACGCATTTCACTACTCAAGTTGTGGAAAACTCACAATTTCTTCTAACAAATGGACCACTAAACATGTATGTCCAAACAGGAGTAATGAAACAAACAAATGCATCACTTTAACTGGTATCTTTCAACATAGGTCCAAAACTGGAGATGTAACATATTCAGATATTACTGATAGAGATAGCAATAGGGATCAACAAAAGTTTACTCTTCTGATATCCAAATTCCATAATCTCCAATACATAATATCAGAATTAAATGCTTACAAAGGTATACAGAAGTATGAAAAAAGTATGCAAAAATACAAAGGAGTTTCAAAATCATATCTACAGACAACAAACAGATTTAACAGGTATGCAAATGTTAGAATGCATATGATTGCCACAGTACCAAAGATATACTTAAAAGAGTACTCCAAAACAAATACTCAAAAGCGTATACAGAAGCATTGCCCAGAGATTATATACAGAGGCAAATTAGACTAACTCAATTAAAAATACCTATGCTCCACAACCGACCCAGAGTTACAAAACTTAACGCTCTGATACCACCTTTGCCACGATGTAAAATGGGACCATGATCTGTGTATGAAGCGAACCATCTAATGGAGCTCAACCCATCTCATACAAGCCTCAAAGTTCAGAACTTATAACCAGAAATTATTTATTATTAACTAATAAAATAAAATATTATCTATATATCAAAATACAGAACAAATATTTATAAGTAAAATTATTTAAAGCAAAAAAATAGCAAATACAAATCATAACCTACAGACAACCTGGTGTGGAGCTTCTAACAAAGCAGATAATCTAGGGCCCGAACAATAGGGCACTCTCTGCTAACAAGGTTGCTTCACTAAACGCGAAGTACTACATGACTACTGTCAACAAAACCTGAAAAGAAATTTTAAAACAAAATAAGGAAAACAAAAAGGGGTCAGAACCCAGTGAGGGATAACACTTCAGGCTTTACGCAAATCATTTCTGAAATATTTTCAGAAAATACCTCACACATGTATTCATTGTATACTATTAGTGTACACTCATATTTCTTACAAATACTAATTTAGAAATTCCTTTTGAAATCATTTGTAAACAAAACAGAAGACATATAATCCTACAGATTAAATAAACAGGAGAAATAAAATATTTATTATTTTATCTTCAAAAGCAATTGTTGAAAATTAAATTCAAAGGCTTATCAAAAAACGGATTTAAACAAATAGAGTTTCTAAAACTCTAAAACATTTAATGTTATAGTTTCCAGGAAACATTTACCAAAATGTTTACATCCAAGCAAACAACATAAAGACAAACCGAGTTTTACTATCAGAAATATATATATATATATATATATATATATATATATATATATATATATATATATATATATATATATATAAAATATAGGTAGATATATATCTGACAGACAAATAGGACTAGCGCAGTCTAAAGATAGATTATTTAGTACTATGGTTTGTGATAG
>CAODLS011027629.1:0-10563 GCA_948243855.1 Flueggea neowawraea
AGACTTACACCTCTACTCGCATGATTAGATTTTATAACAAGTATCAGTCGATGGTCAAAGACCACGAGCTTAGTTAGTGTCACGCCAACTAGCTGCTCTTAAACTGCAAATTACAAAAATATTGCACATCGATGCTTGTAAATTAACAAACTGAATACATCATCTTTTGTACCGATAAAAGACGATGATAGACATTTTAGTCCAAAATGTGTTGAGTAGTATTCTATCCATCCTTGAATTTGAACATAACCAAGTTCAAAGGGGCACGAGCTTAGTTCTTAGAGTACATGCTAAATTTTCCTAATCTAGGAATTACGATTGTTGCCTCCTATGCTCAACATAGTTTTAAGATACACATATGTATGTCTTGGCATCAATTGACTTTTATAAGCAGTGAATCACACAAATAACTTTGATAAATAACAAGACATAATTGCACACAAGTAATTCATTGCAATACACATATTTACCATCCAACCAAAAATTAAACTAACATAGTATCTTATTAAGGTTTGAATCGAAATGTACACTAGGTGCACATAGAAATCCATGTTAGTCATCTCAATTATTTAGACAAACTCAATAATTGGATAATATATTCAACATATAAAATATTGCATAAAATTAAGGCAAATTAACACAATAATAAGCCAGAGCAATAAATAAAATTATTTTCATTTATTAAACCAACATGCAATCCAAATAATCTATCTCAATGTTAGTATACATTAACATTAAACAACATTAACACACAAATAATGTTAATATTCCCAAAGAATAATACTACACAAATATAGTATTAAACACATGCCTGTCAATTGGATACACAATGGACCTTTTCCAAAGTGTTAAAATAGAATTCATAAGTAGTTGTGCAAACTTATCAAAAATTCTATAAATCATACGACCTTAAAGTGGATCTCCCACTTCTCGCGATCTCTCTTTGCGATCATGATGATCTTGGACATACCAATTTCAAAACGCTCTTAACTCACTAGAACCTCTAAGTGTCTTTCCTTAACACTTAGGAATTATGTTTCTATGAAATTCTAGTATAGATCAATAGTTTAACCAATACTGGTAATGAGTATCATAATCTTTTATGAAGTAAGTGAACTTTCATCACCATTGTATACTTAATGCACAATCAAATCTCCTTTACGACCACCACCGTCCCAAAATACTCTATTTTGGGACTCGTGCAAATTCTTCCTTAATTTACACTATGTTTAATGCAACGTGGTTTTAACTCATTCTTATATTTGTAATAAATTACAAATAAAATGAGTATATACGTACTTGTGTATTTCCCAAATAATTGAAATCTAATTTCAATTATCTAAATGAGAACCACATTTGCACGTTTTAAAAATAATAATTTTGAAAACTAATTTTCAAAATAATTATTGGTAGAAAAATGTAATTTCTCACAATTTTTGGGCACTATTTATACACCAATAAATTAGAAAAAAATAGTTCAAGAACTCAAAAAATTATGAAAAATATACCAAAAATTCTAGAAAAATCCAAAAATAATTTTGCCAGAAAAAACATGAAAATGGTGGTCGGTACAAGTGTCACGCTCGGCCTAGTTCACTCGCACGCTCTTCTAAGTGCCTTCAAGCGCTACACACCCAGCTGCAAGGTTCCGCCATGTGTCGCAGTCGCGTGGTGACACATGTCTATAAGACACGTGTCGAAATCTGAATCGTCCACGTTTCGCTTTTTAAATGGTTCAAGTCGATCGATACGCACTCCAAGTGGCAGACACGTGGCACGCCACGTGTCACCATATCGATGGTTAAACGTGATGACTTGTCGGACCAGTCAGTATGTCACGTGTTGCATCCAGATGATGCCACGTGTCACATATAGATATCGCCACGTGTTGGAGTAACATGCTGCCACATGTTGACGCCATATTCGTCCACGTGTTGACGTTGCAGCAAGCCACTTGTCGGAACTGCACAAAGCCACGTGTCGATATATAATTCGTCCACGTTTTGCGCAGTCAACTTTGACTGTTTGACTGTGCCATGTGGCAAAATGTGATTGGTCTGTGTGTCTTTTCCGCATGTGCAACCAATAGAAACGTGCCATGTCACCGTTTCAAATCAGA
The DNA here is from genome assembly GCA_948243855.1 of Flueggea neowawraea. Taxonomy (NCBI): domain Eukaryota; kingdom Viridiplantae; phylum Streptophyta; class Magnoliopsida; order Malpighiales; family Phyllanthaceae; genus Flueggea; species Flueggea neowawraea. The sequence goes on from CAODLS011027629.1 coordinate 2,120, forward strand.
TGAACAAATTCATCTGTGTTGCCTCACTTAGTATTTTTCGATCGGGTTTTCATCGATTTGACAACCTTTCCGATGGAATTCCGCGATGAAATTTTGGCAGGTAACGTTTTCAAGGTCGCTAATCTCAAATCATTTGTCGAAATTTTGAAATTCCAACTTTCAGAATTCGACTCCAGACGCACTCAAACTAAAAACAACGTTCGAGACGGAAAGTCTAATACCAAAAAATCACAGTAGGTATCCTAGACAGAGACCAATAATATTTTTGAAACATATTTGAAAAACTCGTGTTGGCTCTGATACCAATGAAGGAATCCTATACCAGTTTAACTAATAAACAGTATAATAAATATGTTCGACTTACTAACCTCGATTCCAGTGGAAGCTTGCAGCGGAGCAGGACCAGTTCTATGTTTGTCTTGCGAGCAAACCACGGTTGAAATGTTAACAGGAGTGCTCGACTGTTTCGCAGTCTAGATGCCACACGTGATATGTGCAGGACTCGGGACAGGAGGTCGAACCTCTCTCTCCAAGTTGAGAGTTTTCTCTCTCTCTCTCTCTCTCTTTGTGTGTGTGTTGGTGTTTAATGAGAGGAAGGAGCAAAACTCCTTATATAAGCCTCTAACGGGCTAATGGCCCTAATGGGTCCAATGAGTCCATTTCATCCCTAACTTAATTGGGCTTGTCAATTGGCATCGGTTCACGTCCAGTTCACACATTGACTAACCGAGTTTGATTTTTCTCAATTGGGCTTTCCAATTGGTCTCAGTCTACGATCTCGATTCACACCTTGACCGATCGAGTTCGGTTCACCTATCATGGACTGACCGCATTTTCTAACATTATAAATTAATATAAAAGTTAGTTTTGAAGTTGTACAATTCCAATTGGTATCAAAGATCTTGCTTCCTCAAACAAGATCTCTCGACCACTAATGAATGTTTTGAATTGTGTAACGACGGATGTTAAATTGTTGATTAGGAAAATATTACTTATTTATTTAAAATTAACCATCTTTCTAATATTTAATTAAGCTGATTTCGAGCCGAATAAAACTCTTGTGGGTGGCAAAGTAGTCTTGAGTTTCTAAAATTCTTTCGATACTTAAAACTAAAGACTTTCAGTTAGTTAAAGGCGAAATAGTCTGATCTATACCATTATAGCTCAGTGGTAAAATTTTCAGATAATTTCAAAAAAGTTATAATTTTGTAATAAATATGTTAAATAAATAACTAAATTTTAGTATACTATATAATTGCTCTTTTAAAATAGGAATTGAATCTACAATTCAGGATCTGGATGAATAGAAAAGAGATCCGCTGACAAAAAAAAGAATAGAAAAGAAGATCCACTACAAAAAAAAAAGAAGCCTATTACCGACGATGGCAATGATTCAAGCTCTACGGGTTCCGATCAATTTAAGATAAAAGAACGTTAAGTTTGTTTGTTGGATAATTCACGAATGAATAATTTTAAGGATATGTTTTCACAATAATAAATTTGAAAAATTGATCGAAGATTATTTGAAAAAAACATTTAAATGCATAATTATATGCAGAAAAAAAGAGCGACACTTATTGACTTTTAAATTAAATTGTTTTGATAAATTTTTCGATAGGGACTTGAATTTGTGAATAAAAAATCAGACTAATTAGGAATTCTTTTTTTTTTGCCAGCAAGGAAGTCATAATCATGAGTTTGTTAAGTGAAAGACTGATAATGCTTGCACTTACCTAACAAATCATAGTAGTTGATCCAACCAATCTACTAAATAATAGCAATATTATGTTCTTTAAAGTATCCTTTATTAAAATTAATTAAGTTTTGAGAGATATTAATTATTGCATTCGTACACCCACTTTGTTAATCCCAACTTGCATTATGTACAAGCTCTAAAGACATCTTTCAATCCAACAAATGAAAATGTACTACTGTCATCTCCACCAATTAAATCAAATGATAATTTTCATTTTTCCATGTAGAGGAGTTGTGGAAAATTTTAGAGTAGATTATAAAATTTATGATCTACTCTAAATTTTATAATTTCGCATAATTTCATATTTAAAAGACATCTCGATAGTTAAAAAATGAAATGCTTGGTACACAGACGCAACAATAACCTGTAACCAAAGCTAAGAAGCTTGCAAACATAATTTTTTCAGTCGAGTTTACACAAACCGTGCCAATTATTGTTACTTGAGTACAACAATAAATTTTTTTGATGGAGAAACGTGTCTTTGGAGTCTTAGGGTCCTCAAAGGTTTAGGTTTCAAACTACAAGTTATGAGATCCTAATCTAGGTCTAAACTCCTTAATTATAACTTTGGGCTCCTTAGTTCCTTAACTCCAATTTGTGGAATTCGTGACTCGAAGCTCCACTGTTGTTCGTTATTCGTCCTCATTTTCCAGTTTAAACAAGGTTAGAGGATAAGAGCTACTTTCTCACATCTACTCCCCCACTCATTTTTTTAACCAATGCTCTTACCTTGCATTATAGCTCTATCTTACTCTTGAAGACTTAATTTGGACATCAAAGTGGATCACACATAAGTATATGTTAAAAATAGATGAAAATATTGATATTCGACCTGTTTTTTTTCATGCAAAGATTGATTTTCGATATTTTTTTCCGTTAGTTTTATAAGAATTAATAAGAAATCGCCAAATTACAGGCTGCAAATTAATTTTCAAATGTCCCAAGTATATTCAAGACTTGCTGTGTTTGAAAAGTGGAGACTGCTAAATTAATTCTGTGACTTATCAGTTGGTCAGTCCAATTGACCGAGTCGTGAATTTTATTAAAAACTTTCTTTATTTTGCATTGCATCGCCTTAAGTGGCACAATTGATACGACTTTGGAAAAGAATAATTTTACAAACGTTTGATCAGAACCGTCGGCTTCGTCGGTGGGTCAGCTGATATGCATCCACGTGTCATAAAAAAGACGTTTGACCAACTAACGTGCAAAACAGCGTTTTTGTCCTGAGGCTTAAATATTGAAGATTTCTTCAATTAATGTTTTCAGGAGTTATCTTTTTTTAGAGAAAAAAAATAGAAATGTACAATCAAAAACCAAACATTGCCAAAAAAAATTGATTTATTATTACATTTCTAAATTATACTGTAATTTTTTATTTTAATTTTTTTATTAACACTCTATTTATATATAATGTTAATTTAAAATAGATATTTGACATCTAATTTTAGTATTTATTTCTTTAATTAATACTTTTAGAAGTTATATCTTTTAAAGAAAAAAAATAGAAATGTAAAATCAAAGACCAAACAATGCAGCCAAACAATAAAGCTATTCTTTTGAAGTTGGAGATGAGAATTCAAATTTGGAATCATCTTTTGATCCACTATAATTCTTTTAAATTTTTAATTAATATTGAAATAATTAGCTTTGCAGCAGCCAAATTCAACCCTAATGTCTTATCAAGTTTTAATCTGGTGCTTTACGTCATGACATTAAGAAATAATGTTTCGTATTGAGAATCGAATTTTGGTTGGTACATAAAACAGAGTTAAAAGTTTACTAAAATCTACAAGTATTTTTTTTATAAAACATTATCTAACACTATTTATATTATTATAAACTAATAAACTTATAATTTATTGACACTAAAATCATCTCTAGTATTAAAAGATCGTCAGTTTAATTTTTGATAAAAATAAATAAAATAACTTATTATATTATAATAAATTAAAAGTGTAATGTTAGGACTCATCACTCAAGTAAACATCTTAAAACAAGTTTGAACTGACACTAGTTGAAGGTTCTGAATTTTGACAAACAATTGAATAATAAAATTAAAAAAACTATCCTTTCACACTGAGTACTAATTGCTATGTTATTAGGTCATGGTCACATAATAAAAATAATTGTTAAACATTATTTTTGTTATCTGTTTAATATTGATTAGTCATAATAAAATTGCATAATAAATTATCTTAAAAATGTTTTTGTTATAGAATACGTGGTCGAAATGATCAAGTTAACCTAATTACTTTGATAATTATGTTTTATCAACTTGTAGAAATTGACAAGGCTACAAACAATTATCTCAGTGGCTGCGTCATTGCTTTACACACCCAAACTTTATCGCTTTCGGCTAGAAAAGTATACGTCTGAGGCTCTTTCGATTCAGGAAGTCCATTCATGCAAAAAAATATATATAATTAATTAATTAAACTAGAAGAAGAATCATTCGTTTTGTGAAAGGCATAAATTTTAGCAAATTCTCCTATCTTAAAATGTAATAAATTGATAAATTATCCATTAATTATATATCGACCAATACAAAATATTTTAAATATTTAAGGACGTATATAGGAATGCAAAATTCAAAGCTACAACGTTATAAATTTAAGTTTTAAAAAATATATTTTTTTTTAAATCAGTTAACTATTAAGTCTCCCAAAGTGAATAAAAATTAGTCGAACAAATGTAAATCGTAAACCAAATATGATTTAAATATCTTTAGGTAAACAAAGGGAAAGGTTTATGCTAACCAATAAGTTTATTTCCACAGTAGTTATCGCTTTTTAAGAAAGACATGGATATATTTGGCACGTATATAGTTTGCTTCTTCAAAAAGAGATGCTTTTAGTGGCATATGTTCCACGATTTTTTGGCAGTCATGATTCAGTAATTGACCTTTTAGGAGTACAGATAGCTACTTGTTTGTTTTGTTCATGTTGAAATCATAAATTAGGATCGTGAACGTAATGATGATTATCACTAAAGAATTATGATTCCAAAAATAGATAAAACTTATAAAGAATGTTCACTTCATGGTATATAAGTTTTATCTAGTGTTACCTGATTAGGAAAGTAAAACGGATAGTGAGAGTGAGGCAAAGAAAGAAATCACGTTCTTTCTCCCCCAACACATAGAGCTGCCACTCCTCCTTAACCAGAAGAAGAAAAAATTTCTTCTTTCTTTCCCACTCAGTCCTGCTAAGATCTGTGTGGCATTTAAACTGCGCAATAGTCAAGTATTCCCGTCGGTAACAACCTGATTGTGGTTTACTCGCGAGACCAACGACGAATCAACACTATTCTGCTGCTGTCATGCCTGTTGCCTTGTTCTTCTTCCACTGCCAAAGAGTTCAGGAGTCGAACCGAGATTCATTGTTGTTCGTCTGTCGATCGGTACGCATATTCCTTCATTGGTATCAGAGACCAGGTAAGATTTTGATTTTATGATTTGAAATTACTATTGGTCTTGGTCTGGAATGCCTACTTTATTTTTTGCGTGATTTATTTCTACTTGGAAGGCGAAATTTTCTTCGAGTTCTTCCGAACCCAAATTTTGAAAGTTTGAATTTCGAAATTCTGACACCACCATTGAGATCAGCGACCCCTAAAACATATTCTGACCAAGTTTTGTGGCCGGGAAGGCCCTCAAATCGCCAAAAAACGGATCTGATTACACTGAGTGAGGCAACTGCAGATGAATTTCTTCATCTGATAAATAGGGCTACGTGGCACACTCTGATTCGTTGAATGAAATTAAAAGACCCACCCAGATGACGACACGTGTCAGAGGCTGATAGTTTAGTCAACAATTGACCAAGCGACACGTGGACCACTGCGGCTAATACACGTGTTAGACACGTGGAAAGGCATACATGTCATCGACACGTATCGGCGCTGACTGGATAGATACGTCAGCAACTAGGACCAGCCACCATGTCATCGCACCCACGTAGATCAACCACGAACAACACATGTCAAGATGCAGTTCGGCCACGTGGCACTGTGATATGTCGACACATGGCAACACGATCAATAGACATGTGGCAGAAGGCTACCACCACGCGTGGTGGTGCGTGTGAGTTCGTCGAGGCGCGTGTTAGTGCATGCGCCGATTTCAACCACCAATTTTTATGATTTTTTCTACAAAATTAATGTTCGGACTTTTGTGGAATTTTTGGCATATTTTTCACAATTTTTTGAGTTCCAGAACTTTTTTTCCAAATTTTTTTAGTATTAAAAATTGTTTAAAAATTGTGGATAATGTGTTTTCTGTCATGAATCATTTTGGAAATTAGTTTTCAAAATAATTGATCTTAAAACATGCAAATATGGTTCCCATTTAGATAATTGAGATGTGATTCTAATTATTTAGGTAATACATGTGTGTGTATGATATTCATTTTATTTGTAAATAGTTACAAATATTGCAAATAAGGTAAAATCAGATTGTATCGAATATAGTGTGAATTAAGGAATAATTTGCATCACTCCCAAAGAGAACATTTTGGGATGTGGTGGTCGTAGTGGGAAGAAAATTATTGTGTATTAGAAGCACGAGGGTGATGAAGTTTTTATTACTTCATAAAAGATTATGAGTACTCATCACCAATAATGGCTAAGTCATTGAGTCATTCTAGAATTTTATGAAAACATGACTCCCTAAGTGTCGAGGAAATATACTTAGAGATTCTAAGAGATGATAACACATCGAGAGTGATATGTCCAAAAATTACACCATGATCGCAAAGAAAGATTGTGAGAAGTGAGAGTATCCACTTTACAATCTTATGATTAATAGGATTCTTGATAAGTTGACATAACAACTTACAAATTCTATTCTAAGAAAAGTCTATTATGTAACCAATTGGTGGACATAGGTTAAATACTATATTTGTTTAGTATTATTTAAGGGATATTTTATATGCATTGTTTATGTATTGATGCTGCCCAATGTTTAACTTATGTATGATAATATTGAGATAAATTGTTTTGATTGCATGTTGGTTCAGTAAATGATGATGATGATTCATTTATTAATTTTGGTTGATTGTTGTTTTGATTTGCCTTAATTTAATGCACAATATTTTATTTGTTGAATATTCTGACCAATTATTAAGTTTGACTTGATAATTGAGATGACCAACATAGATTTTCCTAAGTCGAGTGGATTTTAAAAGTGAATCCAAACAGTCATTGTTTACTGTCTATAAAATTAAATATAGTATGATTGATTATTATGACTGAGATGGTAATTGTGCATCTAGTGTACTTTTCGATTCGAAAAGTACACTAAGAGAATGTACTTTGGTTGGATAGTAAATATATGTGTATTGCTATGAATTACTTGTGTGCAACTATATTTTGATTGTTTGTCATGTTATTTGTAATATTCACTGCTTGTAAAGTCGATTGATGCTGAGTCATACAAGAATGTATGTTGAGCTATGTTAAGCTTGGGCGGCAACAATCGTAAACCCTAGATTATGAAAATCTAGCGTGTATTCTAAGAGCAAAAGAGTTTATGCCCCTTTGAACTTGGTTATGGCCGAATTCAAAGAGGAGTAGAATACCACTTAACATCGTGGACCGAAATGTCTTTTGGACATGGAAGTGAGAAATTCCATTCCATCCATCATCTTGTTAGTACAAAGAATGATGAGTTAACTTAGCTATTTTACAAGTATGACGATGCAATACATTTGCAAGTTACATTTAATGAGTATTTAGTTGGCGAGACACTAACTAGAGCTCGAGGTCTTCGACCATCAACGCTGATACTTGTTGCAAATGTCCTAATCAAGTGAGTAAAGTGTGATTCCTATATAATTAGAGTGTTAGTGATTCTGGTCATGTTTTGATCAATGATAAGGTCCAAGTTGTTATCCACTTCTGGCATAGAAGTTAGGAGCAAATTGAGTTGCACCTAACCCACGCTTATTTCAAACATGAGATCGTGATGAATTTGATGATGTCTTATTCCATTGGATAAATTCTAATACAAAGTTAAGGAAAAAGTTTAATAACCTAAGTCCTTGAGAAGTGAGAGACTAGATAGAATTTGAGGAAATCCTTGAACATGAACAACTTTCACATTTTTCAAGTAAAATGTTAACTTCCAAATACACATCATATGTGAGATGATGCACTTTTGAAGGTATATCACTCAAACTCACGCGAGTGAGTAGGGTTACTTTGTTCAATGTTCTAACTTAAATTTCGTCATTGATTGGCGGTTTATTCAATTTTAAGGATCCTTACAATAAAATTATGACGTAACTTCATTAAGTTTAAGCTAGTTCAATGAAGGAATAAGTTGAGAATGTAAGGACAACTCGAAAGTGAGAGTTTGATGATTTTTCATGTACAAATTAGCTTTGTACAATAGCCAAATATTTTCTTGCATTAGATTATGTCACGAACTTGTTGACAACGGTATTTGTTAGACCATGTTTGAGTGGGTGACTACTTATGCACTAAAAGTGGTTTCTTAATTAGGTAAAGTGCCTAAGAATTAAAAATCCTAGTTTCCATTCGTAGTTGCTTCACATGGTCATAAGGACTTATGTAAACTTAATGCACGTAACTCAAACACATTAGTAAAATATAGAACATCGATTAACTCAAGTAGGAGTATTAGGCAATTGTGTAAGTTTAAGTTGTCTAATTGCGAGCTTTGCAA
>CAODLS011027676.1:0-16945 GCA_948243855.1 Flueggea neowawraea
AAATTCAACAATCCATTCAACCCTAAATCCCTAATTAAATCTGAAATTTGTCAAAAATAAAAAAATGAAATGGACTTACTTAGACGGCATGGTGTGGGAGAAGGAAACAGCGCCGGTGCGGCATGGACGGAGGGAAAGAAGAAGTGGTCGGTGGAGGATGGAGGTGTGTTGAGTGGAGAAGAGTGAGCAACAGAGAGAATTGAGAGATGAGAGACTAAAATGAAAAAGGAGAACTGGAGAAGAAAACATTGGGCTTGTTGAAAATTAAGGGCATTTTGCCCTGGTCCACTATTTTTTTTGTAACTTGTGGGGCAAAACAACGTCGTTTTTGCCCCACACTTATTATATTTTTATTAAACCTAGGGAAAATCAACGTCGTTTTGTCCTGGGATTTCAAAATTAGAAAAAAAAAAAGAGGCAGTATAGGTCTTCCCAGTCTTGCCTCATCTCTCCTTTCCTATAACACCCTTATACTTTCCATATAATTTATACTGTATTCATATAATCACATTTAATCATATACATTTATGGGAGTCCAACAAGATAAACATTTTTCTTTTGCAAACATAAACATATACATCAGTACAAGTCATATATACAACCCAATTTCAAGAATTTTATACACACAAGTCACAATATTCAGTTAACCATACATATGCAAATGTTGAGGATGAGGGAGTCTAAAGCACCAGCTGGTCGACCTATGACTATACTGCTATCTACAAACTCCAAGCTTAAGTCAAGCAAAAAGATCTATAAGAAATGGTCACCTGGAAAAATATTTGTGCTTTATATGAGTCGCAACCCAATGATTATAAATCATCATAGATCAAACTCAAAAAAAGCACAAACATATATCAAAATAATAGATTAACTATGTCCTACATATGCATAAGCCAAACACAAACATATAATGAATAATAGATTAACTATGCCATATATATGCATATGCCAATGTATTCCTTTTTATATACTGTGACCAAACAAGTTAAGTACCACCCCGGGATTCTTGTATACCAGTATTTGGTTGTCTGGCTGACACCATATGAAACTTGACCCGAAGGTCTCCTGTGTATGACTCGAAGGTCTCTTGTGTATTTTTTGAATACAAAAGTGTGATGGTCACAACGCCTTTATTAAGTCCAGTGTGAATGCATCCAATATGGGAACATTTGATAATCAGTGTCTATGTAAAATCATTATGTTCCATATAAACAATATGCAATCTCAACATATACATATTGCAAACCATATGAAGATTCTCAACATATAACATGTATCACGTAAATTTAACTAGTCACCCAATATATCCATGTAATCATAACAAGAGTACATATTTGAATACAAATCATATAACACACATTTGAATCTAATCTCCAGTTTACACTCACCTTTTTAAGACAAATAATATGTGATGTTACCTTGCTCAGGCTCCCTCTCAATGTTTTTTGATCCTATAATATATACTCGAGTTATGCCCATTCTGACTTATAAATATTTGCAATGCATATGATGTTCTGTTACTAATCTATCATGAATGCATTTTTTCATTTGATTTGAAAGGGAAACAATCCAATTATATCAAAAAGAGATATTATGCTTAAAGTAGCTAAAGTTATGTTTTATACCATTCTTGTCAGTCCACTTGTTCTCTACTTTTTAATGATCAAACAAACTCCTTTTGCTATTCAAATTTACCCACATATACTAGCATATAATATTGTATCTATAACAATTTTGAGCCCTTAATTCCTTATAAAACAATCTGGCCAACTTTTCAAAGTTACAGCTTTATAATAGAATCAATCCAGGTGGACAGCCTACAGTATATTGAACCTAAATCTCATTATTTAAGTCAAATTATAACCAACCTTTGCATAAATATTTTAGAAACATGTAGGAAAATATTTTTTTATTTGACCAGCAAAGTATTATGTCGTTATGGCTGTCAAAACAGGAGATCAAAACCAGACGGTGTTATTGAAAAACAGGGCTCTCTAAGAGAAATACTCAATTCAACTAGCCTAACCCTTTCTATACATTTCAAATCACCACAAGATTATACATACGCATAGAAAACATAATTTTGAACAAATTTCATGTTTTAATATATTTCAAAATCTATCTCTACATAGCTAAACAAAACAGTGCAATTCCGACCAGAAATCAAAATGCTAAATAAACCCATCAACCAAATCATGCAAATATGTGTCTAAATCATGTTCTACTATAATTATTTGCAAACCAAAACCTTAAACATGTTATAAGATGATTAATATGTGGAGAGGAAGAAAGAAAATCACATACTTTGGTGATTAGAAGCAAAGGATGCAAGAACTACTTAGCTAGTCTTGTTTTCAGTGAATTTTAGTGTTTCTATCGAATGTTTCTTACCAAATCAGGATTTCCTCTCTTCTTCCATTTCTTTCCTTTCCTTTATGATCTCTCTTATGGCTAAGCACGAAATGGTTCAGGTTTATATACATTTAGTTTGTTTTTATCATGTTTTAATACAAGCATGAGGTGGCATGTGGTGAAAGGTTGATTAAAAGGTTTAGTAAGAAGCTTCTACACTTTTTTTCAATTTGTTCCTTGTACTACAACTATTGCACATTGTTATACTAAAATCTCTAAACTATTAAATCTAAAATATTGGTCCTTTTCTAAAAAAAAACACGACAAGATTGCCAAATAACACTTTTACCGTCATTTGCGTTTACTTTACTTTTAGTACTTATCTTTCCCACCGACGCACCGTTTAGCATTTCTATAAACTTTTTGGGAAATTATAATCTCATGTCAACAAATAGAAATAAATCATGTGCCGTTGAATCACTTACATGTCATTTAAATGCTTTATGCGTTGTTTGATGATGTTAATGTAATGCAGATTCAAATGTATATTCATGAGTATGCTCTATGTCATGTATGCTTGTGAATATGTGTTATGAGTCGAGATTGTGACACTTCCATAAACCCAGCAAGTGCTCTTGGATGCCTTGTGGGTGGAGCCCCGTTAGAGGGGAGCTCCTACAGCTCTCCTCCGGCAGAAGCAGGTGCTCCGACACCTATTTGTGCATTAATGGCTCCGTCCCTAAAGATATATACTTATCTAAATAAATACATATCTAAACCATTGTAAATCTAATGTCTAAAATATTAATTAGTTATGCTAATAGAGATAAATAAGTTTAGTGCCAGATTTTATTAAACACGAATAGAGATAAATACTTATCTGAATAAATACTTATCCGAATAATTTTAAAATTATTTAAAAATAAAAAGTTTTCTTTAATTAATTATCCAATAATTATAGTAATTTAGAATTGAAAAGATGGATAAAAGTGTCCAAAAAATATTCTCCACATCCTGACATTTATAAGTATTATGATTAAGAAAATAATTTAAATTTACAAATTGATATTCATTGATTAGTTAATAAGCATTGATTAATTAAGCAATTTTAACCTTTTTAATTTCTCTCTCTTTTCATTTATAAAAATTATATAATTTAATTAATTAGACTATTAATTGAATAATTAATAGTAAAAGAATATTAATTTAGTATAAGACACTAGGTAGACTATAGAGGTGGTCACAGTTCACGAACCAGCGGTTGAACCTGAATCGAACCATGGTTCCACGATTGGGGGCAGTTTTAGGCCGGTTATAGGTTTGACCAGATAAACAGACGATTCAAGCTCCGGTTTGACCTGTTTATTTTTTTTTCTTAATTTTGTAATTAGTTTTTATCTCATTCCATTTTCTGCTTTGGTAAAGATATTGTCTTATAAATATTAATAATATTTCTTTTTAACATAGAGGGAATTTTTACAAATAAAAAAATAAAGATACAAATCATTTTCATTCAAATTTGAAAATGTTATTAGTACTATTCATTTGGTGTACAATAGTGTACAATTTTTTTTAGAATTACAATAATAATTACAAGTGAATTAATACAAGTTAATTTATATAAGTGGAAAAAAAGGGTTGAACTTGATTATATTAAGTTGTCTATGTATCCTCTTGAGGTTTAGAGGAATCAAAACCCACGTAGTTCTCTTACCTTTATAAAATTTAGCACCCCACTTACCTAACTCGAGTCGTTGGAGTAGGAAGTTGAAGTTGTTGTTGTTGAAGTATCATTAAGGAACTCATCAGATAATGATGATTGAATGAGTTGATCTTAAGTCCTTTCTTTTGCCATTGACCAATCATCAACGCAAACTTGCTCTTCCAATGACTTGGGAGCCAATCTTCATCTCCTTGGGTCTAGAATGTAGCCTCCATTGCTGAATGTTTGTTCCACTGCTATTGTAGAGGCTGGAACAACTAGAACTTGGAATGCAACCTTCGTTGGTGTTGGAGACGTCATCTTATGTCGTCTCCACCACTCCAAAGTTTGGAAATTTTCATTAAACTCAAAAACAACGGTTAGAGATAAATTTCAATCTCTAAATGAGAGCTTGAAGTCGAACTTTTTGGTTTCTTCTGTCTATTCACTAAAAAATTGGTTCCCCATTTCAATGAGGTGGAGGAGGGGGTAGACAGAATTGTGGGCGAAGCGGATTCGTCATTTGAAATTGAAAGAACACAATAAAATTCTAATAATTCATTTATTAAAAGCCTAACTCTAGAAACAATTTGCGAAACATCAATATCATCTTCATCATCTAATCTTAACCTTGTATAATAAGTTTCCAACATTTTATGCAATAAATCAAATTTAGATATAGACCTACGATCAAAAATAAATGCAACAAAATAAATTTTAGGAATAAATTTGAAATAATTTAACCAGTTCAATTTTATTTGAAGGATGGCGTATCGAATTTCTTCAATTTTCTAGCCTCCATAAACACACCGAGTACATTCAATGCTTGTTCTACAAATTCATGCGAGGTTGATCTATAAACATGGCTAAAAGTATGAGTGGCATCATTAAAATGTTTTAAAATCTCCATAATTTTTTCACAAATATTTCAAGTAGTTGGTAAAATATTACTATTTGGAATATGTTGAGTGACAAAAGAACACAATAAATTTTTATAATCAAAAGATTGATTAAATAATTTAAAAGTCAAGTTCTAACAATTACAAACATCTTTTGAGAAACGTTTAGGTTGTTTACCATTTTGAACACAAAAATTTGTTCAATCTCTTGCGATCTTAGGGCGCACCCAAATGTAAGAAATAACATCTTTTATTGGAGTTATAAAAGAATTCATTGATTTTAAACCATCTTCAACACATAAATTTAAAACATGACAAATACATTATATATAAAAAAATCTTCCTCCAAAATTCGGTTGACAAATTGATTTTAATTCGTAAATAGAAGCATCATTAGCCAATGCGTTATCAAATGAAATTGAAAATATTCTATTAACCAACCTATATTCTTATAAAATGTTATGAATTATTCTACAAATGTTTGTTGTAGTATGAGGTTCATCAAAACATCGATATGGTAAAAAAAATTACATTAAAAAAATTTCATCGACCAAATGACAAGTAATACCCATGTATGCATGAGTTTGAGTATGATCACTCCAAATATCACTACAAATAGAAACATGTATATCATTTTCTTGAAAATAATTTAACAAATCCTTTTTTTGTTATTTTATACAATTTTAACAAATTCCTTTTAATCGTATTTTTAGGAACCGTTTTAAAAGCCGATTGAGAAAATTTTTTAACCCATTTATTAAAACCAAGTTTTCCACTAAAACTAAATGATAAATGATTTACGACAACCATTTCCGCTAAACCAAGACTACATTCATTATGATCATAACTAAATAAAGAAGAAGAAGAAGAAGAAGAAGAAGAAGAAAACCCAGTTAATTGCGTTTGGTCTCCACCCAATCCCAACTTGTGAGGATGTTTCGATTGAAGATATCGTATGAATGTCCCATAGCTCCTTCCATATTTGAACTTGTACACTTGCGAGTAATAATTACAAGAAATGTCAAATTTATTATTACCTTTAAGAGTTTTCTTAAAATGCACTTTTAAAATTTCGGAAGTAGGAACTTTTCCTCCTGCTCCTCCCTCTTTAGTAAGAATTAGTTGAGTTTTACTTGCTTGTGTTTCGATATTTTCAATTTCAATATTTTCGAAATTTCTATTCTCACCAAAACTTGTCATTCTTTTCAAAAAAATATATTTTCAAAAAATGTAGCTCTAAAAAATACAATAACAAAATAAGTAAATTAACTATATTAAAGAAAAATTTTGAAGCAAAAATTTCACAAAATGAAACTTTTTGTATTAGTGAAAACAAAATATAGAAAATAATTGAGAGAAATATAAAATTAATAACAAATAAGAGCAATTTAAGAGTAGTAAGAATGTTCAGAGAAAGTAGAAGAGATTAGGAGAGAATTGGTGTGGAGAAGAATGAATTGTTGTAAGGTATTTATAGAAGAAAAAATGAAATAAAAAAAGTAAAAATAGACAAATAGCCGTTGGAACCGCCAGTTCTAACAATTACTTTTAGATTGAACCACAGGTTTTGAACCACGGTGAACCTGTGATTCAACAGTTTTTATCACTCTTGAATCAAAATCAGTTCGTGAACGGTCAGTTTTTATTATGCAGTTCATAATTCCGAGCTTGTTCTGATTTGACTGGTGTGGTTCGGCGGTTTGGTTCAATTTGGCCATGTGTGGGGTACCTTCATCTTTTGCCGCTCTTTCCCTCGTATCTCATTTTCTAGTCTGTCTTCACTACACCAAATTCTCTCCTCTCTGCAATAAAGGCATGCAGTTCTACTGCAACAACAATAATGTTAACCAACCTCTCCAAACCCATAATCTCACCCTTCCTCAAACCCCTTCGTTTCCCGCTAGCATTCTTCTCCGCATACGCTCTCAACTTGACCTCCATAATCCACTCTCTTTGCGACTCCAACCGCTTCCGCGAAGCCCACCAACGCTTCCACCTCTTCTTGGCCTCTCGCTCAGCACTCGACCACCGCACCTGTAATGTAATTCTCGCTCACTTACTTGGTTTTCGCTCCCCTTTTGATACACTCTCTGTCTTGTGTCGTTTGTTTGACGTAAAGCCTGAATTTGTACCTTCTTTGAGTAACTATAATCGTTTGATTTATCAGTTTTGTGAGATTTCGAGGAAGCCGAAAATAGGGCATAGGTTGTTTTTTGACATGGTTAGTAGAGGGCATTATCCTGATGTTGTTACTTTTACTACATTGATTAGTGGGTATTGTGGAGTTAGACAAGTGAGCAGTGCTTCTATGGTGTTTGATGAAATGCATGGGTGGGGTGTCTCACCCAATTCGCTCACCTATAGCGCCATGATTCTCGGGGTCTTTAGGATCCGGGAGGTTGGCCGTGGGAGGAAGCTGTTGTGTGAGCTTTGGGAGAGGATGAAGGGGGAGGAGGACCGGAAACTGAATAATGCCGCGTTTGCAAATGTTGTTGATTGTTTGTGTAGGGAAGGGTTTTTCAATGAGGTTTTTGAGATTGCAGAAGAAATGCCACAAGGAAAGAGTGTCAATGAGGAGTTTGCATACGGCCAAATTATTGATTCGCTTTGTAGAGTTGGAAGGCACCATGGGGCATCGAGGATTATTTATATAATGAGGAAGAGGGGGCTCACACCAAGTTTGGTTTCTTATAATTCTATTGTACATGGGCTTTGCGTAGAGAGGGGTTGTATGAGAGCTTATCAGTTGCTGGAGGAAGGGATTGAATTTGGTTACATGCCATCTGAATTTACTTACAAGGTTTTGGTGGAAGCTCTTTGCCGAGAAATGGACCTCGACAAGGCAAGAAAACTACTAGAAGTTACGTTGAAAAAGGATGGAGTAGATAGAACTAGAATATATAATATATATTTGAGAGGTCTTTGCCTTGTTGACAATCCAGCTGAGCTTTTGAATACACTTGTTTATATGCTTCAAACCAAGTGTCAACTGATATTATCACTCTTAACACGGTTGTTAATGGATTTTGCAAGATGGGAAAGGTTGAAGAAGCTTTGAAGGTCTTGAATGACATGATGATGAGAAAATTTTGTTCCCCAGATGTCACAACCTTCACTACTATCATTAATGGTTTATTAAATGCTGGAAGAAGCGGAGAAGCTGTCAATCTATTGGATCAGGTAATTCCTGAAATGGGTATTAAACCTGGTGTTGTGACATATAATGCAACGATCCGTGGTTTATTTAAACTCCGATTGGTAAAGGAAGCGATGGAGATTTTTGACAGAATGATAACTTGTGGTGTAGGTGCCGATAGTACAACTTACACTACAGTAGTTGACGGATTATTTGAGTCCAACCAAATAGATGATGCTAAGAAATTTTGGGATGAAGTCATTTGGTCTTCGAAAATTCATGATCATTATGTTTATGCGGCCATTCTCAAAGGGCTTTGCAACTCAGGCAACTTGGATGACGCTTTTCATTTCCTTTATGAACTTGTGGATTCTGGGGTTAGCCCAAATATCTTTAGCTACAACATTGTGATTGATGGTGCTTGCAAATTGGGTAAGAAGAGGGAAGCATACCAGATTGTGAGTGAAATGAGAAAGAATGGCCTGGAACCTGATGCTGTAACATGGCGGATTCTTGACAAATTACATGGCAATGGGAGAAAATGATTTATTCCTAGGAATTTCTTATTATCCTCGAGAAGTTGAAGCATATGAATGTTAAAATATTCATTTCATGTCAGAATAGGGAATATTCAAAACTGTCATAAATTAACCTTTTCTCCAATCTGGCTGAGATTCTCTATTTCTCTGGAGAGATTAGCTATTATTCGGTGCAAAAGGCTTATATCTGTATCAGAAGATTGATAAGAATTGAGCTCTCTTGCAGAGATAATTAGCTGCCCAAGTTTGATTCATTTTCCTGAGGATATCTTATGCTGCCCCTGCTGATTGAAAGAATTGAAACTCAGGTGGGTTCTCGGATGAGTTGGAGAATTTTCCTTTTCTTTGCTCAATCCAATGCCTCGTCTTTTTCTTCTATTCAAAAGCTTCAGATTTCAGGAAATTATTTATTCCATGCTTCTCTTCGTTAACAGGCTAGCTATTGATGCATGTTTCCTTGCTGAAATATGCACAACTCATGGGACATTGGATCCTGTTTTTTAACATCTTAAGTAACCAGAGGCAGGTGAAATTTCTGGAAATTCAGCCATTAATTACTTCATATGCATTAAGAACTTCTGATTCTTCCTTTTCGTTATTGGTTAACATTTTTATCATGCTATCATCTCAATTTCGATTAATGTTTCTCTTTTTCTTCTCAAATTTCTTTCTTTATTCCCCACTCTGTCTGCCTTGTTCAGAAGTATTTCCGTCATTGCAGCACATTAGGCTTTTGGCTAATTCATTTTTACAGGTGGTACAAATCACAGCTGCACTGGCTGTCAATGCTGACTGTAAAGCGCAGAACTGCTATTATATTTGTGAATATACAGTGTCAGAGATGTAGCTCTAACCCTGATCTGATAATCCGTTCGATGTCAAGTGATTAGCATTTCAACGATTTCAAGCTTCCTAAGGTTCATTAACTGGCCAGTTTCTATAAAAAAATTTCTAAAACTTCGCTTTTCAGTGATATCCCAGTTATCTTTGCCACAAAGTCAGGAATTGATTCTACTGAATGTAGTCCCCTGAAAAAAAATCCAGGTGGTTTATCAATGCTTTGGGAATGTATAAGAGGAACCATGTGTTGTCATGTTTCTCCACTTAACCTTTCTAGTCCACGTCAGTTCTTGTGTCCAAACTGATACAGGAACTGAGGTGGACTTGAAGGAAAGTGGAGAAACATACGGATCCTATTATGCATTCTTAAAGCATTGATAAAACATCTGAAGATTTGTATGAGGTGCTTTGTTAGGTTCTTTCAAGGATGTTATTAATGTACTATGTTAGTCCCCAACAAGCACATTTTTCATTTGGGGTGTTCTAAAATATACACATTTTCTTGTTTTATTGTATTTATTATTAGCAAAGTTACAATATTATTCTCATTTAATATTCTTTTCAATTAATTCATTAATTACTAACACATTTACTTAAATAGTATAAATAGAAAAACTTATAAAATTAATGAGTTTAATTACTAAAATTACTATTTTTTAATTCTCGTGAAAAGTGGTTAGTGTGTATTATTATGTGACTTAGTATTATGTTTTCATGTATACTATAAGATCTGTTTCCTGACCAATTTAAGCATGTGTGGAGATCTTCTGCAATTGGACAGATTATGAGTTTTGGTCTTATGTGGTTTCTGGTTTTCTATATTTTTCATTCTCTGCCAAACTAAATGGTTTGATTTTTGTTCGATTCCGTTAATTAACCACCGAATAGACCGTATTGGATACTCTTCTATTTTCATCTTAATTTTTAAAGGCCAAACAACATTTTTGAATAATTTTTATTTACAAGTAATCCCGAATTTTTTGATTTTTATTTCTCCTGTCTCGACCTTTAAAATATGAAAATTCATCAAAGAAATTCATTTTTTAATAATAAAAAATATTATATACTCAAATTTCTATTTATGATTTTATTAATATGCACATCATTTTACAAATCTTTTGAATACGCCATAAATAATGATTATGAATTGAGGATAAAGTTAAGAATATCTACAAAGCAACGGGATCCCAAACCAACCAAACTTAGAGCCTTCACAAATTGCAACACATTAGAGATTTTAAAACGTTTTGCACACTTGCCATTTAGAATCATCTGAGTGGCTGCATACTTGTCAATTACACGATACAAGGTAGGATTGTTCTAATAAAAGGAAAGGTTGACTTTGGGTCATCACTCGAATTATTGGATTGGATTACGCGTACATAATGTGTATGACTATATTGCGGTGACGAGAGTAAAGTCTTAAGTTTAATTATAACTCTTCGAACATTTTACAACGAAAAGTAATATTAGCATAGTAATATTCAATAGGAGTATATCACTACTAATCGTCATCTGCTCTCTTATTTAATGTAAAAAGAAAAAGAAATGAATGCGCAAGTGATAAGAGTAAAGGCATCTCTCATTATGTCATGTCTGAATTTTTATTTTCATCAGACCAAGTGAACAACTAACTACAAATACTAATCTGCCAACATAGCATGATAAAGAAATAAGTGTAGTATGAGTAAAAATTTAAATCTGCGATCTTTCCTCGTCAAAGAGATGAGTGCCCGTAAACTTAAAATCACGAAACAACTTCTTTAAAAGGTATTTGTTAAATTTTTAAAAAAAAATTATTTACATTTAGTTATAATTCTGATCATATATTATTTTTTAATTAATTTAATATATGAGTGGGATTATAAATAAAGTTTAAGTAAGAATTTTGTGCGAGGAGAAAGTGTACGGAGGAATCAAGTGATGGATTGAAATGGAAACGTGGGGTAGGAGTGACGTTGAAGAGTGCGCGTCTGCCTCGCGGAGGCATCTTTACTTTTACAAAAGAGAACTGAACCCAGCCGACTTCTTGGTGAAGCCCACATGCGTACGCCCTATCCCATACACCTTGTTGTCTTCTCATATCAACAAGCTCAATAAACTAAAGCAAAAGGAAAAAAGAATTGCCATCTAATTTCTCTAACCACTATCAACATTCCACCTAGTTTGAACCTGACTTAAAATTAATTTGGTAATTAACAACATAACTCTGTGTATATTTAAATAAGAGCAGCATAATACCATGCCACATAATCATCAAATTTGACAAGGATCCAATTATTTGGGATGGAATATTAAAAAAGTTATGTTTATTGTTTATGTTATCGTTTATTCTTTAAGTCTTATTAGAGGTGATTTCAAAAAAAAAGTCTTATTAGAGGTAACTATGAATTTTTAATTTTATATCTAATTTGTCACGTTGTTAGTTTTCCATGTAATTTAACCGTTAAATGGTGAGTTGACATGCTGATCTATATAAATTGATGATGCAACATTTTAATTTGTTAAAATTTAATCTGAATCAACATTTTTACCATAAAAAGATTAAAAACCAAACCCAATTTCTAATAACTCAACCAAAAATATCATCAACAAAGCAAATGGGGTTGTGGTTAAGGTTAAGTAAGGTTATGGTCAGAATTTTTTGTTGGGTTATTAGAATTTGGGTTTGGTTTTTAATCTTTTATAGTATAAATGTTGACTTGGATTAAATTTTAACAATTAAACTACCACATTATAAATTTATACATGTTTCCGCTATTGTAAGTTTTTTTTTACAATGTGTAAAGTGGGGTTGAATGCATTATAAATTTATAATGTTTTGTCGACATAAATACAAACGTAAATTACTCGCCATGCCACTACATAATATTGCGTTTACTTGGTTGGAGAGTCACAATTTTTGATCTGATAACACGATTTTTAAAATACATGAGTATAATGCAATATAAATGAAACCAATTTTATTTTTGTTATATATATATATATCACTACATCACATGGAATATGTAGATGACATGTATAATGATGATACATTACATTCCTTAGAAGCACATTCTTAATCCTTACAAGCTCAGTGGGCCTTATCAATATCATCACTAGTATCATTGTGTTTTTTTATTTTAAAAAATAAAATTCTAAACTTTAAAAGTGATTATTTTGAAATTTATTGTAATTGCATCTGGTTAACAACAAGTCCGAAACTAGTGAAGTTTTAAATCGTCGCTCCTACTACTGTTAAACAGAAGGTGTGAGATGAAGTCATTCCTCAACATAATCTCTTATGCTCATATGATTGGATAGTTAAATAGAATTTACGTATAATTTGATGATAAATAATACTTTTGAGTAAAAGTAAAACTCCTATTTATAGAGGAGTTAAAGGAGATAAATGAGAATGTTAAACTAATATTTCTAGATTATTTGATCTTTAAGGATGTTTCCTAATCCTTGAAAGGGTGACCTAATCTATTAATTATAATCTTTGATCTTTATTCTCTTTTGAGAAAAACTTTTTGAAAAATGGGAAGACTTTTTAAAAAATGAAAATCTTTCATTTGTAATTTGAGTTAAACTGTAATCTCCAATATCCGATAGTAAAAAACAATCCAAGTAAGATCAAATTTGTGCGGTATATTGAAAAGATCTGTTGAAAAACAATAGAACTTTCTCAAGAAAATTCAAATTAAACGTGAATTAAAGAAGAGCAACCAAAAATTGACTTTGAAGGAAACAACGGAGGGATTCAAGTACTGGATAAACAGAAAAATAAAACCAATTATATTGACTATTAAATATATAATCTACTTTATAGCATGACTTTATATACCTCCACACTTTTATCCTATTATTAAATATGTCAGAACAATTAATTTTAAAGTGAATTTTTTTAGAGTATTAACAAAGCCAGAATTTAGTTAAAATGTCTCGATAATTTGGTAAAAAAAGTGTATGATCCTTATTCGCACGACGTGAGTTCGAGTAAAAATGACGATAACTATGTGTTATCTATTATTGCAGATTCGTGTCGTGCACTAGAACAAAAAATCTCTCGAAAACTTGTCTTACTGTTGTGTTTCGGTGATCACACTAATACACGAGTCCAAGTCAATTGTTGATGTCAGTTATAACTCTAGAAACATTTTGTAGTAAGAAGATAATATCTACCTGATAACATTCAATAAAATATGCTACTACTGATAATTCTCGATTCTTCTTTTATTATAAAAAAATTTAATTAAAATAAAATCGAAATAAAATAGACAGCGTCGATTTTATAACGAAGAGGTGAAATAAAACAGAGTAATTGAGATACGCAAGGTATCCTTAAAAAGATTCTTAAAGAATGAATCATTGAATCTTACCGACCCTGTGGAGTAGTGTGGGCCCATATCCTAGTGGACCCGCGTCTCATCCCAATCCTCACTCCTCCACACGGACTTCTACTTCAAATCCGTTTGTACGGAGCTCAAAAGCCTCTCCTACACAATACTCCATCTCTCTCACCACTACTCTGGTCCTGGTTTCCCGCAAAACTCTCTTCACCGCCACGCTCCCCTATATATATATAGATATAACTGGAAACGTAAAAACAAAACCATAACATTCACAGATTTCTCTGTTTCTTTCCACACACACACTAAACGCACCCTTTCAATGGCTGCTGTCACCGATACTGCGTCGCAGAAATACGAAATGGACGAATTGAAGAAGGTTTTCGACCAGTTCGACTCCAACCGCGACGGCAAGATCTCCATCGGCGAGCTCGGAGAGGTACTCAAGTCGATGGGCTCCACATACACTCCCGAAGGGCTTCAACGCGTGATGGAAGATGTCGACTCCGACAAGGACGGGTACATAAACCTGGACGAGTTCGCACACCTCTGCAGGTCGTCGTCGACGGCTTCGGCGGCGGCGGAGCTGAAAGATGCGTTCGATCTGTACGATCAGAACCACGACGGGCTGATTTCGAAGGCGGAGCTTCACCAGGTGCTTAATAGGCTGGGAATGAAGTGCTCGGTGGAGGAGTGCGTGAGGATGATCGGAAGTGTGGATTCCGACGGCGATGGATCAGTGAGTTTTGTGGAGTTTCAAAAGATGATGTCGAAGACTATATCTGGTTCTAATGCTAACAGTAATGAAAATGGATCTGTCTGATTAGGTTTTGGTTTATAGCAATTTGGATCGGAGTTGGATTTTTCGATCTTTTAGATTACAAACTATGTTGATTAGGTATTGTGGATCTTTTTTTTTTCTCAAGATCGAATGAATTATTATCGAAGGACTCCAGTATCAAAAGTTCGTGAATTTATACATATTTAAGAAAGTTAAATATATTTATTTTATTTTTTAATATTTAATATTTTATATAATGAATATTTGATATTATATTTTTAAATAAGTAATTTCATAATACATATTTTATTTAATTTATTGAATATTTAAATAAAATATAATTTAAATATTTAAAATGTTATATATAAAAAAATTAAAATTTATTATGAATTTTTTTATAATTATATGATATTTATATTTATATAATTTTTTATATTTTTTAAATTTAAGATAATTTTTTATTATAATATTAAATATTTATAAAAATAAAATTAAATTTATAGTATTCTGGGATATTGTCAGGAGAATTTAGAAGGAGAGTCGCACCACTAAATTAATATATTCAAAAATACAATCAGTCAAATTAAACAAATAAATAAAAATAACAAAAACGAAATTCATGATTCAGTTAACCATTCCAAAATCAATCAAATAAAATATTTCTTTTTTTAGGCGTCAAAATATTTCAAATGTAATGTTTGCCATAATTCTTAAGCGTGCATTTTCTGTTCCATAATATCCTTTATAAGCATCTCCATATTGCAATACGAAGATCCTCCTTCCAGTATCGCACTCTTAGCATACTTGCTGAGTTCATTGACTCGTTTCCACCTTTCTTCGCGATCTTCATCACCCGTCAAAGCATTTATGGCATTTTTTATGTCTTCCCTGTTCACCACCACTCCAATTTCATCTTCTCGCCCCCACTTAACATTAACCATTGCCCCTACTTTAACCCCATTTTTCAAAACTTCTGCGATCTGCTTCTCATTACAAAACTGGTCTGCGAAGAGCGGAAATGTCACCATTGGCTTGCCGGCAGTGAACCCTTCCAGGGTCGAATTCCAGCCGCAATGTGTCAAGAACCCTCCGATTGCAGGATGTGACAGTATCACTACCTGCGGCGCCCAATTATTGATCACAACCCTCTTCCTCTGATTCGATCCTCGAAACCATCCTTTGCTAACCATTTCTTTAACTCTTTTGATTTTTCTCCATCCCTTGCGACCCAAATGAACGGTTTGTTCGACGCTTCCAAGCCTAATGCCAACTCTAACAACTGTGATGTTACCACATTGCAGAGACTGCCTAGACAGACATAGATTACTGTTCCAGGTTGTTTTGAATCAAGCCAGTTTAAAATTTTAGATTCATTGATTCCAGATTTGTTGCCTCTATGAACCTTGTCTATCTCGTCTCTGTTGCATAATGAAACCGGTCCGACACACCACACCTTGTCCTGTCGCATCTTTTGTATTCCTTGACATACGGTGCTTCCAACTCGTCGAAAGAATTAATTATGATTCCATACGACGACATTTCAGCGTCCATAATTTCGTCGGCGAACTCCTTTGAGTTCGGAACTGTGGCTGATGGCAGATGATGATTCTGATTCCGAGGTTACTCTTTCAAGAAGTCCGGAATACCTTATGTTGTGCATACACAAGAAGGAAAAACATGAGAACCCATTGAAAGAAATCCTCGGAATGGAAAAATTTCGAGCAATGTGGATTGTATGGCAAATTCATATCCGAGATTATGCAACGTGGTTTCGGATTTAGCTTTTCGAGTTGTTTTTCGAATGGTTCTCGAAGCAAGCTACAAGCTTTGAAAAACTCCATTGCTAATCCAAGTGAAGGTAACATGTCAAAATTCTCCCAATCTTTCGGAAGCCCAACTTCCTGACAAGGGAGCGGAAATTCCATGGTCTGAACTTCGAGACCGGACTCTCTGGCACGAGCAAGAGTTGTCGTGAAACGCTTTGCGTTGAGTGGTGTGGTGACTATTGTGACTATGGCTCCATGTTGTGCCAGTAACTTGGCAATGTCCACCATTGGAATCATGTGGCCTTGTGCAAAGAAAGGAAACAGGACGAAATGAAGTTCATTAGCCATGGCAGACAAGTAATTTTAGAATGGAAGGGAGTAGAAAGAAGGGTTTGAGCCTGCAATTTTTAATTCTTGCAGTCATTGCTTTATATAGAGGTCATGAAACATGGCAAGTTCATTTTTGTCATAAGATGCTTTGCTGGTTTTGTAAGGGCTTAGAAAATATTGACCTCCAAATACAGGGGAGTTGGGTATTTTAGCAATGGAACAACAGTAATAATTTGTAATTTTAGTTAATTATTTTTATATTT
>CAODLS011027758.1:0-15125 GCA_948243855.1 Flueggea neowawraea
CGACTAAAACTCACTATCGACTCCTACATGAGGAATCACATGTTTTGACTTAGTGAAACATTATCCGTAATGAGGCAATAATAAAAGCTATGATTGGATATATCATGAATCTTGTAGAGGAGTGATAGTGAGAATGATGAATTTGTTCCTCTTATAAAGAGTGATATCGTTAGGTCACTTGATGAGTAGGATTGATGGAATGTATGCATACTCAAATGAATTGATAAAAGGGTTTATTAATGTCATTTGTATATCAATCTACTTGGGATCAAGAAACACATTAAGCAATATAAGGTTGACATGTGACCATGTCTTATGCTTAATATAGATATCGTGTGACAAAAGGACTAAATATCAAACTATGAAAGGTTAACTCGAATCACCGATGTCACTCAATTTTGGGTTGCCATAATGTATTACTAGATACCGCTTATAGACTTTGGACCCAAGTGTTTTGAGACGAGGCTCATTGCCAATTTCGAGTGGGCTTATTGGGTCACACACAAAAATGAATTGAATTGTATTTCAAATATTCTCTCGTTTGCAAATGAATTATTGAGATAATTAATTTGATTAATTATTAATAAGATTTTGTTTTAATTCACTTATTAATATTATTTGGGGTTTATTTATGTGTGACATAAATTCGGCCCATAGATATTAATAATAAAGTGATTTATTTGATGATAATGTATCATATAATTAAAAGCCCAATAACATAATAAGACCTTGTAAAATTCGACACACACACTAAATAGGATTGAGAATCCTTATGCTTGTTGGACAATAGATAGAAAACCTAGTAAGGTTTGGTATGGAGACCGAATTCATACTCCTATTTTTTAGGAGATTCCATTCTTGTATGAAAAGGAGAAAGAAACCCTAAATAGGACATGAGAAATTCGACACACTCCAAGCCGAATTCTTTAATGGGAAGGAAAGGGTTTTGGCTCCTAATTTGAGAAGGAATTTCGGCACACATACTTCTTGTATTGGCATTTGTTTAACCTTGGATCAGTTTAAGATTTCATTAGCTCCGAAACTTGTCATGTTTATAATTAACAACTCGTGAAGAAAGGCTTTACTTTGGGTAAGCGTCACAATCTTTACATTTCCAGATGCCAACAGCGGAACAAACTTTATATTTTCGGTAATTAATTCTATTTATGGACCACCGTCGTTAATTAATTATATGTACACTTGAATTGAAAAGTTAAGCATCTATTTTTTGACACACGTCTTGCAATTAAATTACTAATCAAGGGAAGGAAAAGCTGTGATCCGAAGATGAACACGATTAAGGATAGATAATTAAGCCATATCTACAATAAATTAGGAAATATTTTTTCACTGCATGACATGATGATCACGTGTTATGCGTACATGTCATTAGCTGCTTTTAAGCTTAACATTGCTCACCGAGACTTCCAATACCTTGTTTGTCCCTGTATGTAATAAGACCTTAATTTTTATTTATTTATTTTTTTCAATGCCGGAGGCAATAATAACGTTGTTAATTTTATTTTAGTTTTGATAGGCCAGTTTTTTGATGTTATGCTCCAATTTGAGCTACAAATGCCCACCGCAAGAATATTTAGCATCTAATATAGCAATTAAAAAAAATAATATTAATAAAGTGATGAACCTACCCAAAAAAGAAGGGCAACAAAACAAATCGTACATAAACAACTACTCTAATCAAAAGGAAGGGGACCCAGAACATAATCATCATATATGTACACCATCAAAATAATCCATTTGTGAACCCTACTTAGTGGTATTTGTTCTCAAGCTACCTATAATTAATTTAATTAAGAACTCAATCAATTACTTGTGTAAACTAAAACCAATACTCTCGCGATCCATGGACGCAAATGCCATAGAAAAATGGTGGAGGCCTACAGAACTTAGATGTATGTAATGATGCTTATGAGTATGCTTTGCTTTTGTCTATCGAAAAAGAAGCAGTAGATATCTAGTTTCAGGGGTTTCCCCTTCAATCCACATGCTTTATGCGAGAGTATCTATCTTTTTCAGGTATATTGAGCTACCAAAATTGCATCTTTATATTCTTCTAATTATTCTTACAAATTTATATGTGAATATGAAAATAATTGCATATAAGTTGGTTGACATTGTCACGCTTGGACCAAATTTTTTCATTTTTCCAGGCGCTAGCAAGAATTTTCCGCTGGCTAGTCATGCTTCTTGGACCATTTAATTTACTAATGCTGCATGTATCACTGAAGTTTTTTATTTATTGGAGAACAATAAATGATTTTGAAAAGAAATGAAAAGAGAACGTACAGTTCGTCATTTTCAGTGATGAGTAGCATCATTCAATTAATTTTTTTTTTCAAAAGAAGTACTGTATTGGCCACTTCTAAACAATCAATCATGACTTAATGGGGCCTTTCCATTTAAAGTCATAATAATGTTGTTTTGTTAGGTGTATATTTATAAAAATTTTAGATACCCAGAATTTCATTTGTTTAAAATAATACGACGTGTGTGTGATAGGGGCTTTCTTGAGGAGAAAAGTGGGAATTCCATCTAGATAGATTCAGAAGACAATTTCCTATACCTCCCAAAAGGGAACTGGAAGTTTAGAAGCACAAAAGCAAAACACAAAAACAATATCATTAAACTTTAATCCCTTGACACGTGTGTCCACAATAACTGTTCTTCGCCGTTGATAATTAACTTGCCAGAATTAATACCTCCGTTGCAGCACTTTGGAGTTTTACCAAATCTCTCAAATTTCTTTTCGATTTGATGTATAGCCATACGTAAATTAATCTGTACCGCACAAGATTAAGTAGATAGATACAATCTGCATGAAACATAAATCACAACTCCAAAAATAAAAATAACTGCTAAAAATGGTATAAACATGCATTTCAGATGTCCTCAATTTACATGTCCGATTCATATGCAAATCTTGCTAGGATGTGATGAAATTTTAGGAACATTGGCGTGGCGTAAATTAAGGTGATTCAAAGCCGAAACAGCCACACAATTTCCATAGAATTTCATGTAATGCTATAATGTGTCTGCCTCACTAAATTCAATGGTTGAAATATTAATTTGGATTGAAAATTTCAGAACTAATGACATCGCTTTGAGCATTTGTTTTCTTCTGTCAACTGTCAAGTATAGTTTAATTGTTTATGTTGCACAATTGTTGACATATATCCACAACTTCCCAAGTAGCCACATATAGTTGAAACATTGGTTGTTTTATGGCTTAATTAATTAAAGCTAAGTTGATAGATCCCTCGTGTAATTGTCAAGTAAGAGTTGATTAAGAGTCTAAGACAATTTAAGCAACTGTTAAATCATGATTCGTTAGATTATGAAACTTGGTATTGTTCTTGAAATTCATAACCAAGAAAGAATTGTAGATATGCTAAGAAACAAGCGGAATTTCTTAGATTGATGATGCGAGTGACAGGGGCCATTGTTTAGTGGTCTATCGTCAAAAGCTAAGCGGATTTTAAGGGCTAATGGGGTTGACATTTTCGCTGGACGGTGTTCATATTCACGTAAACAAATTCTCTCTCCCTTAATCTGCTAATTAATTCCTTCTCCATGGAGATTTAATTAGTTAGGTTTAGTTCAGTCTATTATCATATATTTAATTAGCACACAAATAAACTTAATTAATTGTAGGATTCAACTTATAAATTAATATCCGTTAACTACCCAACACGTTAAAAAGTTATTCAGAATTATTCGTCAACCCCTTTTGATCTAAAAAAGTTGTTCAGGATTAATTAATTTAATTTTTCATTTTTTGACAAGTCATTGTATTTGCGTGATCATAAATTGAACTTTCAACTTTTAGTGTTGAAATTGACTTTAACACCAATAAAATCATGCTACAAGCTCATCGGTAATTTAATTATTTGTTTAATTATCTTAATTAGTGCGTAAAATATTCTTCATCTTTCTCGAGCTGAAGCGTCTTTGACCCAAACATATGTGTGCAACTGGCGAATCTTTGACCTGAGTGAGGCATGCGTATTTTTTTTCTTTGTTTGTCTCACAAGCAAGTATATTTTAGGTATAAAAATTTTATCAAATGTTTGCCAAGCGTATTTCTTGTTAGGAAAAATAACATACTACTGGCTATTAAGATGATGAAAAAGCGTGCTAAGTTAATTATGCAATCCATTGAACTTGAACCATCATTCTTAACAATAAACCACAAAAAGAACTCATTTTCTCATCGCTCTTAAGCATAATACAACACTCAACAAAATTAAAGCTATTAATTCATTGGAACATTCTTTCTCCTTTTTCTATTCACATGACTCAAATCTAAAACATTAATTAATCCTTAAATATTTTGATTGATGATCTCAAATCAGTATTATAATTAGCTATCTAGCAGCCCTTTTCCTCCTTTTTTTTGTCAATACATAAGCTTAGTTAGTCGCATGCTCACGTGGCAACACGGTTTCTGTTTTGAAAGAACGCCGAGAAAAAAATTAATTAATTGACCTATCTGGTGCTTTTTATGGAGTGTCCATTGTTTGTTAAATCCATGTTGTGTTTAAGGATATTAATTAATAGTACCCTTATATTATACATTGTCTTGTACCACTTTCTCATTAGTGGCAGTACATGAGAATCTAGAAACGATCTCAGTGTGAATCAGAGGCTTGTCTTGCCGAAATAAACACTACAATAAATAAATTAGCTAAGAGGAATGCGATAATTAATAATAAAATTTTGACCGGAAAAAATATACTTACTTAGTTTAGGAGCTAAGCTCGAAGAAAGCCGCCAAAGCAAATAAAGAAAAGGACGATCACAATTGTCTAGTCTCAAAGACGCATGCCTTAATTTAAATCTAAAATTTTAAGACTAAAGAATGTGTGTTTGTTCCCTCAGTCTTTGCCATTTTCAATTAAGTATACGCAACTATGTTGGTCTCTAACTCTGCACATTACACACCAACATATTTATCTAATTATTTTTTATAGATTTCCTGATAATTATACCAACATTATTTTTTTCTTTTATGTTAATAAGCGTGTCGTCTCGCCAGTATGACAAATATGTTTATGATAAGTTTGCATAGTTGTAATGTTTTGGGATGTGACTGTCCAATTGGGCAAAGGCTTATAAGACGACCCGTCAGTCTCACGACCTTTAATTTCTTGGTCAGAGTTCACACTGTGGCCGAGGGAGGAGGAGGATGGAGATCTGATACGGTGGATGACGTGGCAAGACACGTGTTGGGTCGCCGGCTTTCTATATTGACACATGTTTCATTGGCCATTCCTCACGGTAGCTAGGGACCATATATCGTACTCATTCCTTATTCTAATTGGCCTTGTTAGACATTTTTAATCCCCTTTTTTGGTTGGTGACCTTTCAATGTGGCAAATGGGTATTTCATAATGGAATTACAGAAACTTTTCTCTTTCATTTGATAGGGTTTATTAATCCAATTAATACATATTTTTAGTACTATCATTAATTAATAGTAGAAAAGTAGTGAATAATGTCAGGGCGAGATTGGTTCACGTATACATTTTAAGATTAGAGGAATGCTTTTTAGCCAAATTTAGTTTAGCAAATCTAATCGAGGGCTTGACTTATTATACGAAAATGTGAACCTTTTTTGTTAATTTCTTAAGGTTAGAGGGAGAATCACACACCAAGATACGAGGGTGTATTAGTTAACCGTCCAAAGTTACGTTTCTAATCCATCAAATTTGACAATGTGACACAGTAACTATCAAAATTGTCATTCACTTTAAATTGCAACCATACTATCACCAAATGCCACCACCACATTGGACAGAGAAGGGGGGGGGGGGGAGACCAATGTAATCCGATACTCAGGCGGGTCTACCATCTTTGATTTTTCAAACTCACCTTTTTGGCAATTCATGATCTTGTCATTATTTGCAGACCTGGAATGTTAACACGTCGACAGTCATGATGACAGTTCATTATGTGCAAGCAAGCTGATGATAATTCTCGTAACATCTAATGAACACTAACGACGACGAAGATCATGATGAAGACGACAAGGTTGATTGTAATGGATGTGTAACTACTGTTGAAGTGATAATAAGAGGGCATAGTAGCTGAAGATTGTGATGTATACATGAAACATGAAGTTAATGACTTGGAGCTTTAGATATTTGATCAGATACTTTAGTCCAGGTTCAATGCCTCATTCCTTCATCAACTCCACGTTGGATAATGACTTGTCTTTTGGATTTTTTGTTTTTCACTTTAGATTTATTTAACAAGTACTTGTCTTACTTATTAATTAATAGTACTATCAGTTGAGAAAAAAATGTACTATCTCTTGAAATTGGTCTAATTGTGCAAGCATTGTTACACATTTATAAATGAGTCATGGTACTCTTATTTAATATGGAATTCTTGACATTCGTCAGTTAAAAATAAGACTAGTCATATAATTAAACCAAGATATTTGATGGGTATGTATTAGATAAAGAACCACTTAAAATTGGATTGGACAATTGATGAGTCTTGAGTATTGTTTCAAACCATTGAATTAATAGGAGCTTTAATACCATCTTAAAATTGGATTTAAACTATCTTAAAATTGGATTTAATTCCATTTTAAAAGACCAATATCAATTACTCTTATTTAATACAGAATTCTGATTTTTCAACAAAAAAAAAAAAAATTCTTGAGACCATGATCAGCAGAATTACCTGCCTTGTTTTATTAGCTGTTATGATCTTAGTAAATTTATACTATCAACAAATATAGAAAGTTGTGATCAGCAACTTTTTTTTTTTTCTCTTCATGTGTTTTGTCATGTTAGGCGATGTTAAGTTTTATCAAGAGCATTATTGAATATTTTATCTTTAATTCTGATGAATTGGAGACTAAAAACCTTTGTACGGTCAATGAAGTAAAAGTCTTTTTTATTTTTATTATGCGCAATAAATGGCCCCATTTAGCATGCTTGTTTAAGGATTAATCAATATGATTGGAAAACATGGGCAGCTGTGACTGCTAAAACTAAAATATAGTCAGCAGAAAATACAAAATGTTGCTACAGGTCCATTTATATTTCTCTTAAAATAAAGACAGCGTTAAGTTGGTTGAATAATTCATTTACAGAGAAGGCAATAAGGTGGCCGACGCTCTTGCCACATATGCTGCCAAGCATCAGGATGTTTATTAGTGGACTAGTTTTTCAGATTTCTATAATAGTTAGTTTATAATGATTTTTCTTATGGGGAGTGTTATCGCTTTATGTATCTCCTCTTCTTCCTTTTTCGACCTTTTCTGTATGGATTTTCTTTTTATATTAATAATATTTGGAGCTCGGGAAGGTGATGCAGTTGCTAATAGCATGCTAACTTAGTTGAGATGTTATAGTGTACCACTAATTCTTAAACTTCTAGCCTTTCAAGAAAAATATGCTTTATATCCTTTTTTTTTTTTTAAAAAAAGGGAGTGTGATCCTATTAAGTTATTTTTCTGCGCTAGTTTTGAGTAGACATGGATGAACCATAGATTTAAAACTTTTAATCACTTTTAAAAGTATGATCACGTGTGTCCAACTTCCGTTCTTTTTTTGTTACATCAACATGGTAATTATTTGTAACCTTTAATGTTTGCTTGATAACAATGACTTTTGTTCTTTAATTAAGTTTTGATCACTAACTTGCCCACATGAAGACACACATAGAATCTACGAATCATTAACCAACCAAAACCTAAGCATGCACAAGGAAACATGGGTTATAATTCTGCAAAGGAAACAAAATGAAGAGTTTGAACTCGGCAATTGCCCCCTAAAGTGGAAAGCAAAAGTGGCTCAACCCAAACACGCCGTTCCTTTTTATCTCCCATATTAGGAGACATTCGGTTGGTTCAAGCACAACCAAATAATGGATTAAGTTGAAATTATCTCCCATAGGACCCCGTGCTTCAATTATTTTACACGCATTATCACTATTTAATACTTTAATTAAAGCCCTAATCTACAACACAATTCGGCTTTATTTTCATCTAGATGTGAATATGTTACGAGCCATATTGTGCTTTGCATGTTAAAAAAATAAAAACTTTGTAATTACTTTAACTTGGACACATTCTGCAGAGATAGACCATTGTTTTATTAGTTTAGCCATCGTGCGTCTATTATTATGGTTTAAAGTTTCAACACCTATTTGTTTTAGTCTACAAAGCCATCGTCGACAACTCCCATTCGTGTGCTTTCTTTAGCTTCATTAGTTTGCTTGTCAACAAAGGATGCTTGTCCGAATTAACTATTACTTCCACAACAAAAGATCTAGGTGGAACTATATTTAATAATGGGTTAATTAAGAAAATAGGGGTCAGTCCAAAATGCTTCGGATGGCCTTATTTTTTCAAATTAGACTAATTTCTATGTTCTCCTAGAACGTTAATAACTAGTGTCATGGTCATTCTTTTTTTTTTGCCAATAGTGTTATGGTCATCTCATTATTCAAGTGTCATAAATCTACCACTTAAGCTTAACTAACTCAACTACGGGGAAGAATTTGTTTGACAACTTATATAGATATAATATATATATATATATATATATATATATATATTATGGTTAACCAGTCAAAACCGAAGTTTTCGCTCATTAACTAAAATAGAGGGAAAAAAGGGTTGAAAAGCAAAGTCAAAACAAAAATGTCAACTGGCAGTTTGTGCCCAAAATATTTGAAACCAAATCCTAATTAGTGGGTAAGGCAGCAGTCAGCTCAAGAAGCACTGTGAGTTTGTGACAGTTGAATAATCCTTAAACTTGCAATCATCATTTATCTAGGTCTCTGAATCTTAGAATGAAGCACTCTAATAATAAAATTTTGCAACTGTTAATTTGCACTAACACCTAATTTCCTTTGACATCAAACTTCAGTTGGACTCATATCCACTTGGATTCTTTAGAAGTTTCCACTTGTTGCGATAAGGGTCAGTGTAATAAATCCTGGGTATTCTGTTATTTGGATAAGAATACTATGAGCACACCAGCGGCTTCTTCCCACTTGCGGTCATTGTTTAATCTTAGTCCCATTTGTAGTTACCAACTTGTTGTTGTTTCTATTTTGGGTTCTTTGGGTCGGGGGAAGATGGGGTTGGAATCTAACCACTGTTTAGACTTCAAAATCAACAGCGAAATTCTTACCAATAAACCAAAAGAATACCATGTGGGACTCTACTTTTCGAGTTCAACTCGGCTAATTTCCGTGAAGAGTGATTGAGACAATACTTGGTTTAAGACTAGACAACTTGTAATGTCCAATAACCCATCTCATCTCTTTTACGTTGTGTTATCTGGGTCGCTAACTGAAATTGAGGCCCAAATTTTCTCCTCTTTTAGTGGACTCCACAACCCAGCCTAGATAGGCCCAGACCGTAGCTGCTTAAGGTCCTCATTTGAATTGGGCCCATCCCACCGGTACTTAAGTGGGTTTCCTAACTACATCAATTAAACACTTTACAGATGCTTATCTCCAGATGAGTGTTCTCTCCTTTTTTTTTTTTAAATTTCTCCCCCATATTATTGGTCTCTATTTATTTACAATCTTTGATCAATGTCGTTGTATTATTTAATGGATATTGGTTTATTATTTAAGGGATATTGTTTAGCTAAACTCTTCTATTCCTTTCCCTACAGTATCTTGGGAATATATCTTAATATTTCACACGAAGATTGTGTTGTCGTTTGCTATATGATTTTATCAGTTTATTTGCATAATATATCGTTCATAATAATGCAATATTTTTTATCATACTTATATATATATGTATGTATATATATATTATTAGTAAATTTAAAATTTTTAGGCGAGCTTTGCTTCATATAATGTCTTTTTTGTGATGATGTAATAATAATACGCATAATAAACACATGTTCATGTTGAATAAAATGAGATAATAATACAAACAGATATGCTTGAGATAATACATTCGATAACTATATTCCTGTAATATTTAAAAAATATGCAAGTATTATTAGCTAAAAAATTGATAAATCCAAACTCAAATTGAAAAAAAAAAACAGAAAGACTAATATTGAATGAGAGTCTGAAATTTTGTTGAGTTTTTATAAGTAAAAATGATGAAAGAGAATATTGGTTTACTTTGCCTTGATACTTTGGAATAGATGAGATGCGCATTTTGTTTAATCGCAATTAAGAATGTAATACACATTATATCAATATTGTTTAATTAATATTATTCAATATACTGCCAAGAAACATCTATTTTGTAATTTCAGGAAGCATGCATGGCAATGTGGCACCTTGCAAGTTTTTTTTGTTTGGAACAATTCATGGTATATGGCATCATTATTGAATTTATGTTTAGCAAGCCAAGCAAGTCAGGTCGACGCAGACCTTCGTCCTACTCTTTTTGTTAATAATTCTTGGAAGAATGTAGTACGGCTCTACTCTTGTTGATGTACAAGTTTAATGAAGGCGTGCTGCTTCCTATTTAATTGTCCTCGTCACTGTACATCTCTTTTTATGCTGTCAGTTTTAAGGTTTGAATATTCAATCACCCTCCATATTGTTGCTTGGGATTCTATTTGGCATCTATTGATGGATTTCGGGTTTCATTTTTTTATTAATCATATGTCCCATTACCAGCTCATATGTTTGCCATTTTATTGTCCAAAAGAGTCATGAATTCAGACACAAGCACAGAGGCCCAGCCGTGTTGAGATCTCTACTCGTGAGGCCCTGTTCGTGGGTTGGCCGTACGGCGTTGTCTGACCGGTCGTTTGGAGAGAACGCGATGTCGAATGTCGCTTTCAGACGCCTGGTCGTCCAGTATACTTGCTGCGAAAATCATATTCTTCCGAGTAGTGCATGACTTGGGATGCGCAGGTCTCTTTTAACTAATTAATTGATTAATAACTTTTCTTCCTGGGGCGTCTTTGTAATTCCAATTCTTGAGCTCTCGGGCGAGGTAGGAATACAAAATTCTCTTCCTTTTCCCTCTCCTCCAAAATTCCTGCGTTTTACTCTTCCACTTCTTCCTCCTTGTTTTCATCCATCTCCTCTCTTCACAATTCTCAACTCTCTCTTCCAACCCTAGACATCGATACAATTATCAACCTCTCCTTTCTTTTCTCCATTCAATTTAATCGTTTTTCCCCCTCCCCGAGCATCAGCCAGCTTTGATCGAAGCTTCAAACTACGAATTTTATTTTCATTGTTTATAAATTTCGCTGTTATTTGACGGACTTCGTAGCTGTGAGTTCACTCCGTCAGAATGTTTTTCACTGGCGATCCAAGCACTCGGAAGCGAGTTGATTTAGGGGGACGGAGCTCCAAGGAGAGGGATAGGCAGAAGCTTCTGGAGCAAACTAGATTGGAGCGCAATCGCCGATTGTGGCAGCGACAACAGAATTCAGCTGCTCTCAAAATTCAGGTTTGCGATACACTCATGTATAAATGTATATCTATAGCTTAGGTTTTTATTCTTTGAATTTGATCGTCTACTTGTAGTTAATTCAATAATAATTTAGTGTGGATACGAATGAATTTGCGAGTTGCAATGATTTGCACATTTAGTACTGATAAATAAATTGCTTTAGCTGGGCATTTCATTTCTAGTATTGTAAACACGTAACTTAAGTACGTAATGTTACAAGACAAGGTGGTTCATTGCGGTTAGTTTCCTGATTAGTGTAAAAGATGGAGAAAGTCTTGTGCATCAGTCGCAAAATGTTGACTAATTAGAATATACAGAAATGCTTCAGAGGGAGAAGGGCGGTGAAAGTTGAACAATCTAAGGTGCGAGAGCAGTTTTATCAAACTTACGGGAAGCATTGTCAGAACGCAGATAGGTATTACTGTATATCCTTATTTAGGGTTTAGGAAAGCTTCTAATTTTTGGAAATGTCTGTTTATTTTTCCCCGGGAAATGAGTATTGTTTTTTTTTCCTTTTCCCTTTCTGCATACAGGTGTTGTTTCGGTCCAAATTCGGGGTTTCTACGCCAACTGTTTTTTTTCTTTGATGCACAAAATGTTTTAGATTTCTCGTCCCTTGTGGAGATATGCCGGTTGCTTCTGCACTACGTTCGAGATAGCGGTATTTGTTGTTATAAAAGTTCTTAATCTATTGTCTTTCATGTTTTGCAATATTCCTACCCTTAGAATTGCGATATGTTTGAGACATCATTAGTCCTGCCAGTTGCAGTTTGACATGCTATTTTTCCTTAAACCATCTTTGCTCTTTTGTCTTTGATAATTAAATAAGTTTGGATAACTGCTGTTGGTGAAATTCCTTGTTTCATTATTCTTAATATGTATACTCAGGATGGAATTATGATTAAATTGATTCAATTTTACTTGGTTGCAGGCATTAAATAAGTTTGAATTTGTTTCCTCTATTAGATAGTCATGCATCTACTTTTCATCAAATTTATGCTTTCAATTGAAGCTTTTACTTTTTAGGGCATGCATTTTGCATGGTTGAGTTTTTCTTCTGTTGACATTTATATGTTCATATTAATATCTTGCTTTTTTTTTTTTTAACTACAGGATATACAGTGCAGTTGTTTGGTGGTATGGAATATCTTTCAAACTATGCTTTGGTGGACTATAGAGCAAAGCAATTGGCTTTTGTCTGTATTCAGGCTGTATATAAAAACAGGTTGGCTTTCTAAATGCCTGTTTACTTTATGAACTTCTGTCAATTGGATGAGCATTTAGCTTTGTTGAATTTCCTTTCCAGGTGCATGCTCATGTGAAACATATTCTGTATCTGTGCTTTTATCAAATGGAATTTCTGTTCCTTTTACAACCTTGATTGCATCTCTGCCATTTTAGAGTGCCATATGGCTGAAGTGTTTGCCACTGTGTTTATTGCTTAGTAATGAGATGTTGGTGTTTTCTTTTTGGTCCTGTAATGAGATATTTGTTAACTAGTTTAGATATTGTTTTTGAATTATACTCTTAGCTATACTGCAATACTTTCCTCTGTTTTCTTTGAAGTGTTTCTCATATTTGTTTTGGAGCAGAAAACAATTGAAGGACCAACTTTTGGATACACCCTTGGATTCTAGTGCTCCAGCAATTCTTTTGCTGGAAGTTGTGGTTTTGTTGATAGACCCCAAACTTCCTTGGAGTTGTAAGATTGTTGGTTACCTCTTGCAAAAAAATGTTTTCTCTTTATTGAGAGAGATTGTTCTTATGGGAAAGGTATGTGTATAAACGTCCTTTGTTTCTCTTGATTTATGATTTCAGCTTGTATATGCATGATGCGTTAGCTATGTCCATCTGTTTCTTTTTGTTGGTGTGTGTTTTTCATTAATAGCATCTCCAGATCAATAACATGACTGAATAAGGAGGCCAAAATTCTGATCCTGATGATGAGTAATTTTGGTGCAATTCGTTTTTATGTTCCAGATTTTTAGCGTCCACTAATGATGTTGTAATTGTATCTCATAGACTCTTATCCAATGTTGTTTTCTTCATCAATGGTGGCAATCATTATACTCTTAATAATATTTATAAACAAAAATTCTACCCAAATTTATATCTTCTTAACTACATTTAGAAGTTAATTGCAAATTTATATTTGATTTAAATCTTTCTGCTAATCTATTTGTCATATTCTTGTGAAGTTCCATGATTTTGCCTTAATTCTCTTCTTATTTTCTATCATAATGTCCAGGAAAATGCAAAGGACTCCAATTCCAAAGCTCCAATGTCTTCATTGGAGCGAATATTTACTCTTATGATTTCTCATGTTGGCCGGAAGCCATGCATCTGCCCCAAAAGTGATCCACAATGGAGTTTCTCATCTCAGATGTTGACAATTCCTTTCCTGTGGAAGTTTTTTCCTAGGTTAAAAGAGGTATTTTTTTTTTCTTTTTCATGCTTGGCCTTAATTGAAATTAGTTGATTTTGTTTTGAAGGGGTCTTCGTGGTGCACTGAATGATGCCACATGAACTCCTCTAAACGAAATAATCAATGGCTTTAGCTTGGACTTGTTTTATGGTCCTGTTGCCAAGAGTTCATGACCTCTGATTTTGTTGTCTTCTCGTGCTGCCCGTGCCAACATGTACTTTTGTGTTTTGATATTTTTATACTTTTTGGTTCTTGCATGTTTGGACTGACTTTGGCTGTGCAGGTTTTCACAACCCAGGGGCTGAGTGAACATTACATTCATCAGATGGCACAATGTGTCCAGAATCATGTTAATGTACTGCCTACCAATATTTCAGTCGAGTCTCCTGGTTATGCCTGTCTCCTCGGTAATATGTTAGAAACCGCAGGAATCACTTTGTCTCAGCCTGACTGTTCATTTGAGATGGTATGGAGCTCATTTCTGATGGCATGGGGAGTTATAGATTTTTGGTGTACTTTGCTTGTTTTTGTCATTTTTTCATCTTTTAAACTGGTTTAAATTTGGATAATTATGTCCTTTCGTCCTCTCTTGGTTTGAGCCTTTAGTATGGGGGATTCCAATGTTTCTTCTTTAAGTTGCTTGGAATGTTAAAAGTTTATTTTTATTAAAGCTAAGTTTCTCTTTCTCATTTGTTCACTTAGGCTACGGACCTCGCAGCTGTGACAACATTCTTGTTGGAAGAACTGCCTCCTATAAAATCATCAAATCGGGAACCAAAAGAAAGTATGTTTCTTGCTTTTATTTCCTTAGTTCTTTGTTTACACCTGGTTCACTGAACTAATGGTTTTCTATGTTTTCCTTTTCTTTTGAAATGGCTTGACTAAAATGCTTATGCAAAACATATGACTTCAGGTACCATGGCTGGAGAGGATGATATGATTTTGTCTGATGAAATGGAGTTAGTGTTGAATAGAAATTTGGAAAAGCAGATAACTAATGCTATCGATTCACGTTTTCTTTTGCAATTGGTATGTCATCTTCAAAGTTATCTAATCAGTTTAAATTAGTTTATGTGTAATAGTTAACATCATATTCAGTATAGGCATTCATAACTGATGAGTAATTTCGAATTTTCTTTTGGAGCAGATAAATGTTTTATTTGGAGAAATTTCATTGGCCAGTGGTTCACATCGTGAACTTAAAGATAAAGAAGTTGCAGCTATTGGTGGTGCATGTGCTTTTCTGCATGTAACTTTCAACACTTTACC
>CAODLS011027775.1:0-13309 GCA_948243855.1 Flueggea neowawraea
TCCCGATTCTCTCTCTAAATATATATAAAGCTATCCCAAAGCATACATGCCTATTCCACCACCCAAAATAATCATGACCAGGCAATAGAAACGTTTTCAGCGGACAAAATAACAAAAAGAGCCAACAAACTCTGCAGCAGCCGAAACACAGTAGACAAGACATGACACCAGTCACAAAATTAGGTTTCTGGAGCTGGATTTACTTGCTGGAAATGAGCTGCCGCAGATCCCTTATATTTTCTTCTATAAACCTTTAGGGGCTCATCAGGAATTCAAGAAAGCAAACCTTTTGAGTGACAAAAGCTACCCTAGATGTTATGTTTTAACAATGAAAATTATATGGGTTTGCAATCCTAAAATACATCTGGTTTTAATTAGGGCTGTAGTCAGTTGCTTGTTCTTTTTCCTTCTTTTACTTTTTTTCTTAAGTCAATCCATATTTGCTATTGGTGCTGAGACCTCAATGCTTTTGTTGGTTTCTTTAGAAATTGTCAAGCATGGTTGAAGATTGGATATCTCAAGCAAATGCTATGCAGCGCCGAGGAAGAGCTGGACGTGTAAAACCTGGAGTTTGCTTTTGCTTGTATACACGTCACAGATTTGAGAAACTAATGCGTGCTTACCAGGTTACTCATTTGCTCTGTGTTCTATCCGTGTTCTAATTCTTGGTATGATTTCTTTTATTTTCTTGATTTTGATCGTTGTCCTGCCTTATGGTTTCAAAATACCAAGGTTCCTGAGATGCTTCGGATGTCACTGGTAGAACTGTGTTTACAAATTAAGTTGCTTTCCTTGGGTCACATCAAGCCATTTTTATCCAAGGTAACTATTGCTGTGGCTGATCTTGAGATTTTGAGTACATATTAGAGTGGCATAATGGATATGGCCTTCTGAACTAATTTTGTGATAACTTCCATTTAGGCTTTAGAACCTCCCAAGGAAGAAGCAATGAGCTCTGCAATTTCCGTATTGTACGAGTTATTTTTCTGTCTCTGGACTTCATAGTAAAATGAATTTATCAGTTTTTGATAGTCTTCTATATACATGCATGTGGTGTGAATTCTAATGCCTCAGTGAAACAGCTTGAACTGAACTGAAATAGAGTAACCAATATTTGTTTCTTCAACCATCTTTAAGGAATCCATTCAGATCTACCACTTTGTTCTGATTCCGCCATCACCACTTTGTCCCACAGCTGCCACTGCCATCGCTTGCATTTTTTATTCGATTTATTGTTATTATTACTACCGCCTTGACAAACTTATGTCTGCAAATATTGTTATTACCACTATTACCAATGCCACTGCTGTCGTTGTACCCTGCCACTATTATCAACCATGAGCTTGTCTCCGCATTATCGGCACCACTAGTAATATGAAGACAAACTATGCCTCTGCAACATGCATACCAAAAACAAAAGTTGGCTTAGGTTGAATATATTGCTAATATGTCTTTCACAATAGAATTTTGTCAGAATTGTACCCATATCTTTTATACCGTTGACATCTGTTGATATTTTCATCTAGTTTGTTTGTTAATCTAATACCTTGTAGATGTCCTCAGGTAGGAGCTTTAGAGGGAGATGAAGAGTTAACACCTCTTGGACAACATTTGGCGAAGCTTCCTGTTGATGTATTAATTGGAAAGGTGTTCTAAAAATTCCTCTGCAATTTAGAAGAATTGCTTTCATGCAGTACAAGTATATATATATGTTTTTTGAATAAAGTGCTCAGTTCAACATGTTTAAGTCTCCTTATTATGTAATATTCTATATTCTTACCTTTTTCTTGCTCAAGATATAATTAACACCGTGGTCTGGAAACATACCAGATCGCATTCATGATAAGCCTCAGCAGATAAACTGACATTTATTTTATATTTTTTATATTATATATATACGTCATAATTTCCTTGTTAGTAGTTTTACTTTTCTTTTTCTAATTGTTTGGGTGGTGGGAGCAGACTTTTTGAAGTTTGCTGCAATTTATTCTGTCTCTATGTGGTTAGGTTGTTGCGGTTGTACCTCTTCCTCCAGTTTTCTGAGTTATTAATAGAGGATAGGAGCTATTTGTCCTTATAACATTTTTCAAAGCATCCTAGAACAATTTTGAGTTTATTCCACTGGAATGGACACTTCTGTTAAATGGTCACCCTTGGAGTTAATTTAATGTAGTGGTCAAAAGCCTCTATCCTACCGTCAAATTGAGCTGCTGGACATGCTTACCTTGTCCTAATTCTTGATTTAGAAATGCCAGAGCTTTAGTAATTGGTTGGGAGGTTGGAGTGATTCTAGTTTAAGAGGTTTTTTCTATCTATGTTTTAGAGATATGCATTAGTCATTATGCTGGAACATTTACTTCACCTAATTCCTGTTTTATCTTTCTCTATCTTACAAACATCGTAAGGCACTTTTAACATTTCCATTCAAAACTGTGGATGCAGATGATGCTTTATGGTGCAATATTTGGTTGCCTATCGCCCATCCTCTCAATCTCTGCATTTCTAAGCTATAAATCACCTTTTGTGTACCCAAAAGATGAGGTTCATCTTCTGATACATCTGTTGAGTTGTCACTGTTGTTGAACTTCTGAAGATGAAAAGAACCTGCGATTTTTATTTCTTTTCTGTTACTTATTCCGTTTTCTTTTTGTTTAATTGTAGAGGCAAAATGTTGAAAGAGCAA
The DNA here is from genome assembly GCA_948243855.1 of Flueggea neowawraea. Lineage (NCBI taxonomy): Eukaryota > Viridiplantae > Streptophyta > Magnoliopsida > Malpighiales > Phyllanthaceae > Flueggea > Flueggea neowawraea. Next base: position 2,684 of record CAODLS011027775.1, read on the forward strand.
AGCTCGCTCTGTTGACTGATAAGTTGGATGCCTCAGGTGATACAAATGATAGTGACAGGCATTCTGACCATCTTTTAATGATGGTTGCATACAAAAAGTGGGATAAGACTTTGTGTGAGGTCAGTCAAAATTTTCTTTAATTAGTAGACATTTCTGATCACCAGTAGATATGCATTCAAAAGGCTGTTTTGAGCGTCGGAGGGTCTTTTTAAAGCTTTCTTAGGAGGCAAGTAGTTAGATTTGGAAAAGGAGAAGAATAGAGTAGTAAGTAGTCTGACTAATTCTCAGTGGGTGGCTTGCGTGGTTGGGTTTTGAAAACTAGACCATCCTAAAAAAGGCCCAAAATCTATGGAGAAGAGAGTTTAATCTCTATCTAGAATATTTTTGGTGGAGAATCCTCTATAAGATGAATGCTTGACCTTCCCCGTGGTGATAAAATTTTCTAATGCAAATTCTTCTAAGTTTTAATAAGGGCAAAGGAGCAGCGAGGCTTGTTCTAAGAATGCGGTAACTTGGCATATTCCTGAGGTTTTGGAAATCTAGAGACTAGTTTACTTCAGTGATGGCGGACAAAATCGTTCTTTTGAAAAGGGTTACAAAATTTTTTCTCTGAAGTGAAAAGGATTACAAAATTTTTCTGCTGAAAAGTATTTTGACTTTGATATTTAGACTTATTGGCAGGATTTTTTTTTTTCTCATTTCACTTTATATTACATGTTTGGTAAAAAAAATTATGCGGCTTACTTTCTGTTTCCCTTCTTTTTCTGTCTAACTTCTGGAGGTTATGGTTTGCAGAAAGGAGTTAAAGCTGCAGAACAGTTTTGCAAATCTCATTTTTTGAGCAGTTCAGTTATGCATATGATAAGGTTCAATTCCTCTTCTTGACATCATTTCTAACTTCGTATTAAGGTCGAATTTATATAAATGCATTTATCACTTTTTCATCCATGCATTGGACAAGCACGTTAAGAATTCTATTTTCACATTTCCTACTGGTACAATATGGCACTTTCACTTTGTATAGCAATTGATACCTGTCAAAATTTCATTGTATTCTCTTTGGACTGCTACATGACAGTATTTTTTTTTAACAAAAATTTGATACCACTTTGTTGCATATGGTGCACACATTTTCATCAACACACCTGTTGGATTTGTTTGCTAAGTATGGTGACCGTAGTTACCTAGTTTGGATTCTTTTTTTGGCATAAAAATAATCCACTTTATCAGCAAACAATGGAGGGTCCTATCCACAAGGGAAGGTAGCTACTGAGTTGAGGTGTGAGAATAAGTTCTAGCATTGGCTATGAGTTTGAAAGCCAAGCAACAGTTTCCAGCATGTTGTAGGAAATAATTTTTTTGAAAGCCCAGCAACAGTTACCAGCATATGCATAGAACATAATTTTTGACATCTTATGTGACTAAGTTATGCAAACATGAATTATCATGGTCTTTTAAAAAAAACATGATTTATATTAACTCAATGCAAGATTGCAGAATTTTCTCTAGTGAAAAGCCAAACACTGAATGTATTGAAGTTGGTATAGTCCTTTCATTCTGGTTGTATTATCATGGGAATGATGAGCTGTGTGATCGCTTAGAATATGCAAAGAGTGGCAATTGAACATAGATGGCGATTGCTGTTATTTCTTATTTGTTCTTTTCTATTATGTTGTTAATTAGATTTCATTTGAGAGCATGGATTTGAGTGCTAAATTTGATTTTTTTCTCTTAACATTTATAAATAAATACCTTGGATGCATAAAATGAAATTCTGAAGTTCAAGGCACACTTGCCAATGAATCCTTAGTTCATTTCAGGACTCATTTTGGTTTTCCAATGTGTTGTCAGAGACATGAGGAAACAGTTCGGGCGGACATTGGTCTTATCAACATTCCAAAAGATCAGGTACTGTTTATTTCAGCTTATCTGTGCAATTCTGGGCTCAAATTTGAAAATGTACAAATTTTATCACCATTACCTGATTTTTATTAGAACTACAAGCCTTATAGCTTCCTTCTATACCAGAAATAATTTTGTAAATAAAATCTCATCAACGTATGCCATTGTATCAAAAGTCTACTTTGTCAATCATATATACGTTCCCATTTCTGAAGCTTAAAAGATGGCCTTTTGTTCAATCTTTTGTTTGAAAATTTTAAAGCAATCTAAAATCTTGGTACAGGTGGTTAGTAAGAAGAAAGATAGTCTCGAAAGTTGGTTATCTGACAAATCACAGCCATTCAATGTGTATTCACATCATTCCTTGATTGTGAAGGTAGCCACTTTGTGTTCTATCTTGTAATTTTTTCCATATTGATTATCATTGTTGGCTTCATTTATTACAATAAAATACGCAAATTGTAGGGCAAGGTTCTATAATCATAATAGGGATGAGAAACTGACATTAATTGATCAAATGAAAATATTTGGCCTAATATATGTGAACCCCTTGAACTTTTAATGAACTTGCAATTTCCCTCCTGAACTTTGCGAATGCTTACGAACCCCCTTTAACTTGCAAAAATGACTACTGTTACCTCTCAAACTTTGAAAATGTGACCGTCTAACCCCTTCAATGATGTCGTTTGATTATTCTAACATGACTCATTAAATGGTCACGTTTTCAAAGTTTGAGGGGCAACAGTAGTTATTTTTGCAAGTTGAAGGAATTTCGTAAGCGTTCGCAAAGTTAATGGGGGAAATTGCAAGTTCAGGGAGGTTCACATATATTAAGCCAAAATCTTTTGTGTTTTCCTTAGCTCTATGGAAATTACTGACGTGCTTTTGCAGGCAATTTTATGTGCAGGTCTATATCCTAATGTCGCTGCCACTGAACAAGGCATTGTTGTGTCAGTCCTAAACAACCTCAAACAATCTAATGGTTCAGCAATAAAAGCTCATCAAGTTTGGTATGATGGAAGAAGAGAGGTTCATATTCACCCTTCTTCAATCAACAGTAGCACAAAAGAATTTCGGCACCCCTTTCTTGTCTTCCTTGAAAAGGTTAGCGGAATCTTTTCTGTGCTGATATATTAACTTTCTTTTATGAACGGATTCTCAAATTTGTTCAGAGACACCACTATATGATATTAATTTAATATCAAACCAGATGGTTGCTTTAATATAAGGTGTTTGGGCAGTTATATTATATGGTTGTGATGTCTCCACTCGTTGGTTAATCTTCTTCTAATGCATAAGAATGTGGGACCGATTTCAAGATGCATGAGGATATAGTACCCAAAGAGCTTTGGAATGTAATTAAAAATCTATGATAAGTTCTTAAGAGGATTCTAAAACACAAATCCACTTCAGTTGGAACAGAGGATTCTAAAACACAAATCCACTTCAGTTGGAACAGCTGACATATATGTTCTAGTAACAACTTGCATTTGCTTCCATCTATCTTAACTTCTTGGTTTGTGTTGGATTAATGTGGTATTCTTGCCAAAGTTTTGAGTTTTGGAAGCTTTGAAGCCTTTCTCTCTGCACAATGTGTTGTGTAAATTATTTCATAAAGTGATACTTAATTCAGGTGTTCTGTTAGTTTGTTGCTGACAGAATAGATATCACATGGACCACTAAGCAAGGATCGCTGCGATTAAAAACTTAAAGGTTTTGTAGAACATGGTTTAAACCTTGATATTTTAAATTATAGCCTTGATAGAATGGCATTTGACCATATGGGTGAGGGCAATTGCTGTAACAAGATCCCCAATTGAAGTTTTTACTCAATTGGCAAGGCTGTGCCTGGAATTTGTTACCATCTGTAACAATGTAGAAATTCTAAGATCTGGATTTTGGAGAACTGTGGAGTTTGATAAGTGATGTTAAAATCATGCCATTTAAAGCTCATAGCGAGCACATATGGATTACATCAGGTGTCGAGCACTCATTTTTCACGTTTCAGGTAGAGACCAACAAAGTATTTCTGCGAGACACAACCATTGTATCCCCCGTTTCTATTTTGCTGTTTGGTGGCTCCATGAATATTCAGCATCAGGTAATTTTTTTTTTGTCTCACTTCTAGACTTTTGTTCTATGTTTATCCTCTTTTAAGCAACACGTATTTGAAGCATCACACTTTTGTTAGGTGAAACTGTAACTGATAGCAGTCTTATAGGTTTACTCAATAAAATTTGGGTATTTGGAAATTGTCCCACCTTTCATATCAAGTTTATCCTTGATGTTGAAAAAAAAGAAAAAGTAAAAAAACGATAGAATCTATAGCTGCTAGGACATATATAGGGCATCTTCAATATATTCTTTTTATCAGATTTATAATTTCTTTTAAGATTGCGAAGTCAAGTGAACTTTTATGTAATTTAGATGAATCTGGTTATTACCACACAATTTAAGTATATTCTTAAGGCAGCTTTTCCAATTATTGTTCTTTTTTGGGTAATGTTTGTGTTAGTTTATTCATATTCAAGTTTTTAATGTTTGCCATGAAATAATTTATGGTATACTCATCTAATTTTTTACGACACATCATACATATGTTTGTAAGTTCTTAGACTCATGTATTACTTAAAAGAAGTTGTATATGTCTTCAAATGCTTGTTATCCATTTTGTATCATATACCATACGGCATACTGATATTCTTGCTTCATACAGGTATTACATTATGTCTTTCATCTAATTTCTGTGCTTACATGACGGAATTGAGAAAATATACTCACCATATGGATTGGTATCTCCTGGTTTGCAGACGGGGCAGGTCATTGTGGATGGTTGGTTAAAACTGACAGCTCCTGCCCAATCAGCTGTATTGTTTAAGGAGCTCAGGTCAAGTCTTCATTCTCTATTGAGGGAGCTGATACAGAAGCCCGAGGTATGCTTCATACCCTCCATCCCTTCATCGGTTTGTCAATTGCTTTTAATGATGATTATGATGATTCTCTTGGTGATGGGACCCATATACCTGCCAAAATGGATGCTGAGATCGAGTCTGTGAAACCTTCTGTTGATATTATTATCATGTTTAGTAGCTTTGCAGGTGGTATTCTTTGTCAACGCTAAAAACCCATTTTAAATAATTTCAATTTCAAAACTTTGAAGTCCGAAATCAATTATTGAAATTGAATTAGTCCAATCATGGATAAAGAAAAGGACAAGGCAAATCTCGACATGCATATTTTTGTCTAGAAATCTTGTATCAGTTTAAGCATATGTATGATGGATATATCTGACGTTATCATTTGTTTTGAAATGTTCTCAATTGTTATTCTGAATGCCCTTTAATGTAAATATTTTGCAGTGTCTCGACAACAATACCAATTAAGTGTTTTCAATCAAATTTTATGGCATTTCTAGGTGTCCTTATTGAATCCTTAGCAATTCAGTGTTGCATTGTTTGAGTACTGTCTCTGACGAACTATTTACCCAATAGGAAGTAGGAACTATTATAGCATACTTTTTTATTCTCTCAAGTTTTCCTAACATAAGGATACGAAAATTCTTCTTTCCTCACAGAATGCAGCTATTGTTGATAATGAGGTCGTTAAATCTATGGTTCATTTACTGTTAGACGAAGAAAAGAAAGCAGAATAAGCCGGTGAATGCCAGGTACACAAAGGTGCGTATCACACACAGATACCCCGCGTTCATGATTTTTATCTTAATATTCATTAAATCTGGATGACTGAAAGAGGAAAAACACGCTATTCGATCATCCATTTGTTTGTTCTTATGTCCCGTAATGATTATCTTGTGCCATTGAACAATTTATTGTCATTTCATATTGAAGAAGTCACCTGCTAATGTGATGAGTGTTGATTCTGTAGGGAAGCTCATTTGGCTACTGAAACTGATCCTGATGTTAGTCGACTTTTCATCCTAGTGCCTATGATCATCGGCGAATTCTCGATGGAGGACAATCTAATGAATGCAGATTTTTTGGAGGCATATAAGAGCAATCATCTCGGTAACAAAATCGAAAACTATACGCTTAATATCATACAAGCAATATATTTTATGCAAGCTAGGAATAGTAAATGTGTGGCTTTGACTTCGACCGGTAATTAACAAGGCTGTTCTATTGGTGCAAACATCAGCTGATGTCTTTTGGTATGGTTATAAACATAAGCTGATACTTTTTCTACACACAGCTGCAAAACCTTTCTTGTAATTTCTTTTATAATTATAAGCAGCAACCAACTTGAGGAATAGTAGAACATTGTTTCGTTCCTTTTATATTATGGTTCTTGAAGCTTGGTTAACTTGAGAACAAATGTATTTGAGAAGGCATTGATCATTGCAGTAATTAACCAGTATGAGCTTGAGAACTAACCGGTCTCTATGATCTATAACCCACGATCTTTTGTCTTTTGAAATAAAATAATATTTCATCGATATTGAATAATTAAGCATAAACATCCACAAAAAATTCTATTTTAGAAACTTGAGAAAGAACTAAAAGAAAAAAAAACTTGGTAAAAAATTCGAATTCGTGTATTGTAAATGTTCTATAGAACATTGAGTGATATCTTTTGGCATACAATCGGGAGAAAAATTGTAGACTGCGGCTACAAAAATAAAATGATGTGATCTAACGTGTGCTCTTTTACGTAGATAATAATCTATAACTAGAACTGTGCCCAAAACAATTTATCACGAACTTGCTATGATCTTTTTGTTTTCTTTTTCGGCAGTTATTTTGCTTTTAGGCTATTTCCTCGTTAAGTTACTGCAAACCGAAAATAAGTTTTTTTTTTCTTCCAAGAAGAAGAAATTTCAATAACAGAAAGGAATTATGGGTTAGTTACATAAATACACCTATAGATGTAAAAATATACCCAAAACAATGAAAAAATTTGTGAAATTTGCTAAATTGAAACCAAATAATCAGATGCTAATTAGAGAAAAATCCGGGTAAAACTACCTATCTATAATAAAGGAAACAACTCCAACAAGAATTCTGACGAATTCTAACTATATTAGAATTCCTATTTGCATATTATTTTTATTTCAATCAAAATAAATTTCAAAATTTTTGATTAAATATACATCGATTTGTCAACAAAAGTAAGAAAAATAGAAACCCGCCACAAAACGAACAACTGCAACGGATTTTTCACTTCAAATACAAATCTCATAGCCAATTACGGTTTAGAATTGCCACCAATAAAATGTGTCGTACGTGAACTTGTTGCGTCGCAGTTTATTGATTTCAAAGAAGTTTCGAATCACCATGAGCGAGTTGACCCTGTAGGCCAAGCAACGAGATCTTTTACATGGTTGGTTAATACAAGGAAAATATTTAAGGGTTTTATATAGATTTCATTTGAGTTTTGTTTTCATTATTTTGGACATGTGTACATGTTTTATTATTTAAGGTAGAAAATTATTTGGAGTTTCATGTATGTTTCATTCTAGTTTCGTTTTTTATTATCTATATTAGTTTTGATATTGTAGTACATTTTTCTAAATCAAAACGTTATTGAAACTTGATTGAAACTATGTGTTAAAACAAAAATTGAATTCCAAAATTATAAACAAATTCACAACACTTCTTTTTATCAAAACATTCATGACACTTTATTGAAACATACTGAAATTAGACGGAACCCATGATAAGTCTGTTTAAAAATTTGGAACTATAAACATTTTCGTATACATTGAGCGAAACTTAATTGAAATTTGATAGAAACTAGTATGAGAGTATTAAAAAAAATTATAATATGGAATTAACAAACTTTAATGTGAAACTTATTTGAAATTACAATACTCCTAACTGTGAATAATTTGTTAATCTCCATTAAAACTGCAAGGAAAAGAACTGTACGTTGCTTTTTTAAGACCTTATAATACTCTATCATTAATTATCAATCTCACTTGAAACTTTAAGAAAAAATCCCGTAAAAAACAGATCCATGAACAACAATCCAGATTGATTACTATGATTCATCTTCAATGAGCATTGAAACCTGAATGAAAACAACCAAAGATTTTGGTTAAAACCATACCATTTTTAATTTGATTTTTAATAATAGGTTTACAATTAGATATTCTAATAAATAAATAATTGTTTAAATTTAGTTAATCATGTAATAATGGATTCTAAAAACACTTTTTTTCGTATAGATATAATATATGGAAGTGAATAATTGAAAGATACCAAATTTCCATGTCATACACCGACTATCCAATAATATACTAGAAATTCCAAAATTGATAGTGTCACAATTAAGTAAGATAATTTATGGCTAAATAAAAGAAGTAATAATAGGGTTGTAATCGATATTTACTATGTAACTGACTTTTAGTGGACAAAAATTTTAGTCGATAAAATTAGAATATTAAAATTTACAATTGGATTACCAAAAATTTAGTCTGATCTTTGATAAAGTTTTGAAAGAGTGTTATTTTGTGTAATTTCTTCAAAGCATTATACAAGAGGATGAGAGGCCCAATGTGTAGGCTAGGTCTGAAATACAATTTTTGCATAAAAGGGCATACAAACTAATGAGCTTAAATTAATAGAGTTTCTCTCTTTTGCCATTTTCTCTCACTCCCTCCCTCTCTCTCGTCTACCTCGCTTTTATTCTCTACCACTACTCCTCGTCGTTCCTCTCTCTCATTGCCTTCCTCATCGTTCGCATCGCCTTCCTAATAGTGACGTCTCGTAAGATTACCAGTTGATCCTTCAACTTTTGAAAAATTACTATTGAATCCCTAAGACCTCAAAAAATTATAAATTAATCTTTAAAGTCCTAAAAAATTACAACAATTCCTCCTAATAGTCAAAACTCTCAGAAATTTACAAAACTAAATCAATGACAGAAATTTATTCTCAAAATTACCAAAATTTCATTTCAAACTATAAAAATTGAATCTAAACACCCACATTGGCTATAATCAACCTCCTAAACTCAAATCTAACATCCATTTCAACAAATAATAAACACAAAATCCTCCAGATTATTCAAATTAAAATTCAAATTTCCATTAACCCTATAACAAACAACATCAATTCTTCAAAACGCTCATAGATTTATATTTATCTAGGTCCTTATACCTAAATGTATAAAAAAAAACCTCAAATCTAACCTCAAATTCGTTCAAGATCAAAACTAGCTCTTGAATAAACTCATTTCACCAAAATGCATAAATCCTCAAAACCAAAGCTCATTCTAGGTATATTTAACCTTAATTTATCATAAAAAAAAAAAATCTAACTTCCATCACAACAAAGAATCATCAAATCCAAACCACCCAACAAATTCGGCCAAAAACCCAATATATGAATTTCAACATGAAAAATGGAAGAAAGAAATGATCAAAGATGGAATCTTACCTAAAAAATGATTAAGAGATGTTGGAGGGACAAAATGGGAGTGGTTTGAGTGAATTCGGGTGAGAAATGGCAGAGAAAGGAGTGATTAACGAAGGAGGGGTCGAGGGATGTATTTATAGATCTGATGCTAAAAAATGTACCATTTGATATTTTCCAAAACTCACTCGAGTGGCACATCCTCTGTACTCGAGTGACACACCTCTTACTTGAGAAAACAACTCCTCTTAGTCGAGTAAGATTTTTCCCAGATGTTCATCTGGAGATACGTCTTACTTGAGTAATCAAATGGCTTACTCCAGTAATTCATGGTCCACTTTCCCCGAGTAACACCTTTATGCTTGCTTGAGTAACTCCTTATCATACCATTAATCATCAACCAAACACCCCAATCATTCAAGATCAAACTGAGACCAACTAAACACCAAAACTTTGACAAATTAACATCATCAACATCTTCAAAGACCAAAGGATAGGATCGAAATTGAATGAAACAAATCAGGCTTGGTCGGAATGCTACAGAAGACAGGCCGGAAACGAACGGGGTATTACACATGTATTTATACTTATCTCTTGTTTTTGGAACATTGTGAGATGAATTATAGCCATTGTGGTTCGAAGTGAGGTGCATTTAATGAACCGTCAGAGTTCCAAGATGTACATTGCATTTCTCGTAACGTACGTTGTGCATTGCACCTTTAGATGACATACATTTTGCACTCTCATAACGTACAGTGATCATAAGAAAACTTCCAAATGACGTATGTTGCAATCTTCAAACGTACGTTGTTTAAACACATTAGTAATCCAGTAGCTTCTTTTTTGCATCTGGATCTTCTGACGTACATTGATCACAACATAATGTCTGTAGACCATATATAACGTATGTTGCACAGTCTCTTGTATACGTTGTGAATACTCAGTTGTCCGTTCAATTTGAATTTTGTCTCATTCTTCTTGAAAAACAAACATTCATTCTCTGATCTTCAAATCTTCTTTATCTTTCATGTATGGCGTACGTTTTTAATTAACCAAAACGTATGTTGAGCATTAGATTTCAAAACTTCAAGTGATCTTCAATTTCCAGCGTGTACCAAACATATGTTGCTTCTTTCCAACGTACGTTGTTGACTTGTATGACATACGTTAATATTTGCAAGACATATGTTGTGTTTGTACCTGAACCATCCAGTAGGCATTGCTTCATTTTCCATCTTAGATTATGTATGTTGACATCCATGACGTACGTTGAGGTATCATGACGTATATTGAGATTGTTTGTAACATATGTGGTTTTTGCATCTGAACCATCCAGTATCCACTATTTCAT